>JACDJE010000050.1:2494209-2544200 GCA_016647715.1 Pavo muticus | reverse complement strand
ACACACCTGTTGGTCAGTATTCAAACATGTATGGTTGAAGTATGGAGCTGAAGCCAGTTGCTCTTTTGATTGGCAGCATGCATTTTGTCATAGGTGGTGTTAAACATTGTGGGTTTTCTTCTCAAGCTTTTGATTTACAGCGGCACATTTGAATTGCAGCTGTAATTTAAAGCATGACCTTTTGCTCCCCTTTCCTCGGTCCGTGGATCTGTTCACAGCATCAGAGCACAGACCTTTGGGATCTTCCTATCAGTGCTGTAAGTGTTTATGAGAAGAGAGTGCAAAATTATCGCTGATAACTTGGTCAGCCCTGATAAGAGCAAGCTGTACATTGCAAAGTGAGAGGCGTGGTTTTCTGTGAAGAGTTACCACGTTCCTCATGTACAGCACAAATGGTAGAACACGTTTCTGCTTAGAGTGAGAATTGCTTGGTAACAACAGCTGTTTCTTTTTAAACAAGTTCAGTTTCATTTTACTGAAAATTCAAAAACTGATGCATTCTCTGTCTCTGAATGTTTTGTGGATGGGTTTATACTTTTCTTTTTTAAACTGTAATTGCATTTAAAAAAATTGAATAGAACGAACATGATTAATAATCAGCATTTCCCATGGAAAAAGGATAACTTCCTATCATCTAAAAAATGTTATGTATATTAAACCACTCTAATGAAGACCTCCAGGCGTAGCACTGAGGTTTTCTTTAGGCTTTGCTCATTTGTCATGTAAAGAAAAACACTCAGCTATTGCCAATGGAGTACCAAAGCACACATTTACTATTGCCGTTGTGCACAGAGGAGGGAGACGGCTGCACCCAAATCCTCCCTTGAGTTTGTCTGAAGCTGCAAGCAGGCAAAGGAGAGTGTGCATGCCCAGACAGCTGTATGGCCGTGAGGGGTCAGGGGCTGTGTCATCTGCCCTATCTGCAGTGCTGCTGTTGCTCATGACTGCTGGCTTTGGCTAGAATGCATCTACCTTGGCTGGTCTGTACTTGCTGTTTACTTTATAAATGTGTTTTAAAAGTCAAGAGAGAAGCAACTCCCAGCACTGCACAGAGTGGGAGGGCCAGAGCCAGGCGGCAGCTCAGTGAGAGGATCTCACACTGCAGGGGAACCTGTTACTGTGGAAGAAAGAGAAGGATTCTCGTTTCTTATGTCCATGCGGAGTTCCGAACATCCATGCTCCCGCAGTCATCTTTCATTTTTGAGCAAGATGATCAGTGACAAAACAGGGGCACTGAAGCTTGTATATGGTTGATTCTGGATGGGTTCACTCAGGCTTAGTGCTGCAGAAATGCAGGGGCAGGCTGGTATTAGGTCTTCTCTGCGCTCGCATAAAAATGGGAGTTCAGGGAGGATGCTTTATTTGGCTGTGCCCCAGCCGCAGCCAGTGTCTGATGGGATCAACACCACAATCACCTGCTTTAATCAACTTCCAGAAATGCTTTGGCTCTGCTGAGGTTATGGGCTGTGTGTTAGTTCCAATCCCCAGCACGTGCAGGTGAGGGACGTGTGGTATTTCAGAGCACTGAAAGGAGGTGATGGTTTATCCATGGTGCTGTAGAAAGAAGGGCTGCAGCTGCACGTACATGCCAAGTTCAAGAAAAGCACCTTATCATGCTCGGGTCATCTTTTACCAGGCCTTCTTTTCCCTTTTCTTTTTGCTATTTTGCTCAGTGGCTGCTTTTTTAGGTGTATGTTATTGTTTCACAGAAGAAAGATGAGATTGAAGTTATTGTCAGTATTTCAGATGGCCTGAGTACAGTAAGTATTTAATTCTACTCTAACTTGTCAAACTTCTCACCCTGCAGTTGTACCTCCTTTCAGTAAATTACCTTTCAGGGACTATCTCATTTTATCAGAAAACATTATCTCATTAGAGCCTTATCTCCTGATTCAAGAGCCACCAGACTGCCAGTAACTCAGGTCTCCCTCCAGCTCTGTGAGGATAATCACAGCATTGCGTGAGCTGAAAGCTTGACTTAGTAGGCTACCGAGTAACAGCAGCTTCCTATGAAGTTTCACTGTCAGCTCAGTGGAACTCGTAACTAAGAAATAGCTGAAGATTTTTTTGGCGAGAAGCGTAACAGGACTGGAACCAGAGTTAGACATGCAAAAGCTGACTGCTGACTGGCCCTCCACTCCCACAGTGTTTCTCTAGTGTGACATTAAGAAGATTTGCTGGGGCCAAGATGGTTTTCTTGTCTGCTGCTGAACACAGCTTTGATCACATCTAGTCATTAAGGGCTTATATGAGGCACGAGCAGCCAGTCCTAGTTCTACAGATTTGCTTGGCATTTTCAGTTTACAGATAGACGTTCTCGTGGTCAGGATATTAGGCTGCCAGTAAGAGGACCTGGGCTTCGTCCCTAGAGGTGCCACAACAGTGCAACCCTCAAACTACCCCCAAAACCAGATAACTCTAGAGCTCTTCCTCATCTCAAACAAATGAAGTGAGATCATTCTATGTTTGGTGTGCACCTATGTCCTACAGGCACAATGGCTCTCACCATTTCTGTAAATAGCTATTAATGGGATCGCATCCATGTGCCCACTTTGCAGAAATCTGGGAAGTTCTTTTGAAAATATGGAACCATATTTTGGTTCCATATTTTTTAAAAAGGTAGATTGTTCAGGGTAGATTGTTAAATATTAAAAGCATGTATTCATACATCCAAATTCAGTGTGCTATTGACCTAGTAAGTTGATATCAAATGAGATATTAATTAATGCTCTTGGCTGTCAGGTACCAACTTTTATGCAGTCTTTTATGTATTCCCATAAAATGTATTGAATGCCATAAAGAAGAAAAATTACGTTTGAAAATTAGCCCCAATCTATAACCTATGAAGTGCTCTAAGACTTCTCTTTTAGTTTAGAGATACCTGGGTGTTCTCCACACAGCTTATTCTCCTGGTTTTTGTGATTTTCTGGTTTTGTTTTTTTTCTTTTGTATGCTCAGTTTTGTTAGTGCCAAGACATTGTATTACAATACATCTTTTCATTACCCTTGGTTGCACGGTAGTAGGCAAATGAATGGGTTCACATAAATCAGCTGGAGTCATAACGTGTTCTTCACATTTTACTCCAGGTTTCAGAGAAAGTCAGGATCCTTGTAACAGATGCTAATGATGATAGCCCGGAGTTCATCAATACACCTTACACAGTCCAAGTCCCAGAGGTTGGTGAAGTTTCTTTGCATACTATATTTCAGTAGAATGTAAAGAGGAGCGGATGTGTTTTCAGTAAGGTAACAAGATGTGTAGGACTAACTCACATTCTTTTGTTATGGAGTTTGGCCAAAGTCGGTATGGACTTAAGGCACGCTATTTAGTGGGTAAGTTCCACAATGTGATTTTAGAATTGGTTGCAGTGGAAATAGGGTACATTCTACTTCAGCAGATTTCCTGTCCTGTTTTTTCCAGAAAGCTTTACTTCCTTGTTCTGCTCCAGAAAAAATGCTGCCGCATCCTTTGCCACAGTTCTTAAGTTTCTCAGAAAGAACACTCTCGGAAAGTCTGGCGTGGGCAGGTTGTGACGCCTACCAAAAGGACAAAGACTGTGTGACAGTGACCACAGTGTACGGAAACTCAAAGTTTTGCAATCATGGACTCTCTCCATAAGGGGAGGAAGACATTTTTAGGCTCTTTTGAAAATCAGATGACTTTTAGGTGTCTATTCACTATGAAAAAGATTTTCAAAATCCACATTGAAGCTAACTGATTTATTCTGAATCATGAAAGGCTCTTGGCTGGTTCATGAATTGTTCATAAACACACAGAGGTGAAATTCATCAGAAACATTATTCACCCAAACCGTATCATTATTCTAGTCTTTTCCCTTAGCAGATGAAATAAAAGATTAATCCCTTTTGCAATCTTATTTCCATACCTGTAATCTTCTGCTGTTTCTCCTTCCCTTTTCCTCTAGAACATCCATGCAAATAAGTTTACAATATACCGTCACAGCGGCGTCCTGCGCATCAAATCTGGGGTCACCCTGGACTACGAGAAGTCAAGAACTCATTTTGTTGTCGTGGTAGCCAAGGTACAAAGCTTTCTGTTGAAACTGGAGGAGGTGAAGGATTGCATTTGAGTAGGGCAGCTTAGGTCAAATAGAAGTGTGACTTAAAGGGTTGTTGAAATAAGACGCGTAACATTGAGACAGCAGTCAGTCCCTCTGCCACGTCTGAAGGAATGGAGGGTACCACGGAGAGGTGAGGAGGAAAGCTGGCCAGCACCTGCTGCTGAGCAACATCTGGAGGTGGCCAGGGGTGGATTCCCCACACCGAGCTCAGTCTGGAGTGCCAGGGCAGCGAGCTCCTCTGCAGAAAGTGATCCTTAGGCTTCGAGAGTCACTCAGAAGCAAGCCTTGGTGTACGCAGCCCCAGCTTTGGGATGCATCAGTCCCTCTGGACTCCCTCGTGCTGCCCAGCATGCAGCCCTGTCACAACAGGGGCAAAGCTCTGGAAGAGTCTGTGGATGTTTCTTTTTTTCATGTCTCCGCTGCATTGTGGCAGGATCTCACACAAATCCCACAGATGCTGCTGCAAATCCTTTCTCTCCGCTGTCGCTCTCAGCAGCGTGGTGCCTGTGGCATGGCTGAAAATTCATAACAGGCATTAAAAATTCACAGATTCCAAAGTAAAGTCTCCCAGGATCCTGCGGAGAGCTGTCAGACAGGTGGCTGCTTGGGTGGAAAGAGAAAAATTTGGCTGCTACTTACAGTGACTTTGAGTTTCTTGTTTTGTGAAAAATGTATGGACCGTGTTATTTATTTATTTAGCCAGGATTTATTTGAGGATTAATAACAAAATTTGGCTTAAATGCTGCCTTTGGGCAGTAAGGAGCAAATCTCTTCCAAAAGATGGAACTTCTAGAACAGACACAGCAGATATGCAGAACAATTCACACCAGCATGGCCACTGGCCTCCGGCTGGTGCTCTGAGACTGAGGGTGTTAAAAGCTTCTGAAACTGTGAGGTGTTTCTCCAGTTGGCATTGCTGTACTACCAGCACAGCGCCGACTGTGGTAAGGTCCCCAGAGACTGTTCATATGCTGTGGTTATCGAACAGCTCCTGGGTTTGTGCTTCACCATGTTCTCCCTTATGAAACGTAAGATCCCCTGGGAGGCTCTGGTCACACTCACCTGTTTCATTTTCCCCTGAAAATGCACTACTTTGCTAATGCAAAGACTGTTGTTTTGGTTTCACGGCATGGTTTTATGGCATGCTAACTTTTTGCATCTGTTTCTAGCTTTCTCCTATTCCAAAAAACAAAAAGAACCAACAATAAGAAAAAAAAAAAACCCTTGAATTCTCCGTTCTCTGTGTTGCTGATAAGCAATAATGCATGACTGCGTATATTAGCACAACTAGTTTAATAGAAGAAATTGCTTCTGAGACTTCACGAGGTGTCTGCCCAATCAGACAGGAAATGGAACAGATGGAAAAGAGAAGGGAATGCGGCAGTAGAGATGAGTGTGCGTTGAGAGAAAGTGGTGCATACAATGCCGTAAATGGATTTGCCTGCATACTTCAGCAGAGGGATCTCACAGTGACTTCTCCTCTAGGATGGCGGTGGGAAGCTGAGGGGAGACAACAAAGTGTTCTCAGCCACAACAACTGTTACTGTCAACATGGAGGATGTTCAGGACACTCCTCCCATGTTCACTGGGACTCCCTACTATGGATATGTCTATGAGGATACACTTGCAGTAAGTGCTGGTTTTGGCCTGTAGAAGTGCAGTCTTTCATGTCTCAGCCAAGGTAAACACGTGCTCTGGGCTGCTGTGCTATCCTCTTGATGTCATCTGGGCCGAGGCAATCCTGACATCTGCTTAGGGCAGGGTACTTTCTGCTCAGCTAGGCAGGAGGAACAGCCCAGGAAATACTCCTGCGCCTAAACGCACCTGAAGGGGAAGCAAGCAGGGGCATACTGTGGAGAACCACATAGGAGTTCTCCTAAAAGTGTGTTTGTTGGCATGCCTACTGTTGCAGATATGCCTCCCTATGTATCACGGACAATCTAAGGAGTACAGTGATCTTCTGGCTGTGCTGTCATCTCAGAAACTCCTACTGTCAGATTTGCTCAAAAGAGAGTGTAGAGTTTAGCCAGTTGGTGTATTGTATCTATTATGGTGCTTCCAGCCATACAGCAGTCTTGATACTGACAATGCTTCCAGCCATGTATCATTCCTGAAGCTGCCAACTAATCAGTCTTCTCTATATCTAAGCAGCGGCACAATACTGAATATGGATCAACTTTCACTCAGATACATATATTTTAATTAAAACTTTCTTCATACATAGGATAAGAAGTGGTATCTACTTATGAAACTACCCAACCTTAGACTATTGCCAGTGTGTTAGCACCCCGTTCTTCTCCTGAATCAGGAAAGTTCACGTCTTTCTGTCCAAAACCGCAAGGTAAATGTGTGACAGTATGCAGCAGCTCAGTTCACAGGCTGTTAACGTTTCAGCAGGGCAGAGTAACGCACGCTTTGCAGATGTTCAGAATGTATGGTACACTGACTTACTCTGAGTAGTTACATGTAGATCTTGAGATAACTATCAGGTGCACACAGAAGTTAGTATCTATCATGGAAACAAGAGTCAGTGAATGTTAATTACATCCAGCCTGAGCTCATAGCTTATGCCATTATGATATTGTAATGATGGAAGCACAGACAGGTCCTTCCCAGTGTGAGCTTTGCTATTCGACTGAACTCCCCAGAGAGAAGTACAATAAAAATTTTAGTGTTGTTTACATATTCTAGGTTAATTCTGTAAACTTGCTTTTCTCCTTGGTGGAGTTGTCAGGATTAACAAGTACCTTGTCACTTTCAAAGGGACCGTGCTGTATTTTGCCCCATAGGCAGATTTTATTGCAGCTTCCAGCATGAATGGTAATAAACACAGTTTTGTATTTCCAATTGCTCTAACTGAACCTTGTTCTCATTTGAAAAATTCACTCAAGGAATGAGTGAATGAAAGGAATGAAAATGTTCCCTGTTGCCATTGGTGATTAACAGACATTTTCTCCCGTGTTTGTTTTTGCAGTCCCAAACAATAGCACTTCAATTCAGATACCTAAATTGTGCAATTCATGGCAACGCAGGCAAGTGCTTTAATGCTGACAGCCATCATTCTTTTCAGTCAATAGGAACAACCATATGAATAAATGGTCTCCAGCACACATCTGTAAGTATGGTCCATGGACATTTTACTTACACAGAAAGACAAGGAAGGCTTTGTGGACAATTAAATCATCATAATCTTCATTGCTATTTTATACCCTAAATCTTCAACGAGGCAAGTTGCTTTGTGACCCCTGGCTTGCTTTTGCTGCCTGCCTGAACCTGATGAGGTGGTGCTGAGACGATCTGATTCTTCAGCAGCTACATGGGTCTCAGCACGCTGTGGGGCACACAGCAACAGTACAATTTCCAGCAACTGCCAGAGGGCATCTCAGGAGCAAACCAAAGCAATCCTCACATCTCAGATTTGTTACTCCAAATCTGAAACAAAGGACAAGAGGCTGGGCACTGGGCAAACAGTTCTCTTGACAGGAACATTTTTCTCATTAGAAATCAATGGACCTCAGGGGGTTCCCCATGCATCATGAGTACCACTATTCCCTCCACACCTTACTGCACAAAGACTTACTGAAATTCAGTTTATTAATACACCATTGCAATTTCATTGCTTTTTGATCTCAACACACAAACTGTAATTGCCTATATCTCCCCAGGGCTCTGAGGTCCTCGCTGTCGTCGCACTTGATGGAGACAGAAGAAAGCCAAACAGCATTCCTTAATGTATCATGAATGGTGAGTAGACTTGGCTTATATGAAACCTGAAGGGAAGTCAAATCTAGATGTGACATTAGATTAGAGAGAGAGGAGCCTAGAGCTTAATAACACTGTGACAAACTCTTGTGGAATAGCATCAAATATCTCAAACAACTTCAGGGCCCTGCTTACCAGAAAATAAGATCAGATTCACTGAGTTTCAGTATCTGCTTCACAGCACTGTGCTTGGAGTTGTTAACATAGTCGATTTCTTAGGCATCAGTAGCCTAAGAAATCAGTCGCTTCAGAAAACATGAAGGGAGACTCATTCAGTGCCACTGAACATCTCTATCATTTAATCTAGAAAATGAGAAAATGTATTGGGAGACCCAGACATGGCATTAAGAGGACTATTTTTATTAATATTTTCATTAGAGTGCATAAACAGCCAAATCTCTGGTTTCTTGGAAGAAATGATATTTACTAGTGAAGAGAATTCATCAACCTTACTGTAAGAAAGAAGATACTGTCAAAGCATTAATGCTTTTCATTAGCTCTTCTGAGGGGGTCTGTAGCCTCTCTTTTAAGTTTTGTACTTAAGCTATTATCTGAATTGATGACTCATGAGCTGGTGAAGTTAACCACTTAGCTCTAAGCTAAACCTTTAGTTTCATTTGTCTCTCTTCCTTCAAAACAGAGGACTCCCATGACAACTGGGCACCCAGACTCAGGACCCCAAAATTTTATACTAGAACTATGAAGTTTACTTGCAGAGCTATTCAGGAAATTCTTCCTGAATGTTGTTACACCATTTAAAAAGCAACATCTAGAGTGGCTGGAGAGGGTTGCAGTTCAGATTTTGTCTTTATGTGGGATGGGACCCATGCTGATGTTCCTTCTCCCCTGATGCAAGGGAATAGGTAGAATAGGGGTTGCAGAAGAGAGAAACACATGAAAAATGAGAGAAGTTAAAAAGAAAGGTGGAGAATGAGGAATGAAAACAAAGAAATGGGACAAAGAAGCTAAACAAGGGAGAAAACTGTTGAAGGTGTGCAAAGGAAGGCAGATGAACCAGGGGCACTGTCAAAGTGAAAATGTAGGGGGTGCATTAAAAAGAGTGTGGCTATCAGGTCAAGGGAGGTGGTCCTCCCCCTCTACTCTGCCACGATAAGGCCACATCTGAAGTACCACCTCCAGCTCTGGGCTCCCCAGTTAAAGACAGAATACTACTAGAGAGAGTCCATCAGAGTGCCACAAAGACAATGAGGGGCCTGGAACGCTTCCTGTACAAGGAAAGGCTGAGACACCTGGGACTGTTCAACCTGGAGAAGAGAAGGCTGGGGGGGAGGGGGAGATCAGGAAACAGGAAATTATTTATTCTTTACGAGACTTCTTTATCCTGAGTGTGAGGACTACTTTAGAAAGTACTCTAACCCTCTAAAAACTCCAAATGGAGGAACATGTGCAGTGCTACATACCCTGAGTTATCAGTTTCCCTATGCACAATCTCCCTGTGGTACATAGACAATAACCTGAGGTATTGAGGATTGAAACATCTATTGACTTCAGCTCTTTCTCAGTCAGGATGTGCTTTCCAGTCCAATGTATCTTAATAATTGACCATTGTATGAGTCAATATCTGTTCATTGTTGCATCTAATATACTTTAATGAGGTTGCAGTTGCTTCAGGTATTAGCAAAATGGGACGCTATCAGATGGTTTAAAAATAAGCATTGGAATTGAGCTAGAGACAAATAAAAGTGACTGGGCTTTCAGATGATCATCCTTTTTTCTAAAAGCCTCAAGTTCCTTCATTTTAAGAGTTTTCCCCTTGTCTCCTTTCAATGGTAGGCTCTGCGACAAAGCAGAGCCTGTGGCCAATCCTATGGGTGAGACAGCATGCAGAGGTGCATAGGGCAGGACAGGTCCCCTGCTGCCGGACATCCCCTCCCTGAGCAGGACAAATTCACCAGGTGTAAAGAGATCAAAGCCCTGTAACTGGTCTTCTGTTCAGAAAGATGGAAGTCACGCTGCACGGATCAAAGTCAGTCTGTAGCCCTGTCCTGCCTGCGGAGTGGTCTCAACCTCTATGAAAGAAGCCCAGCCTTTACCCTAGATTCTCCTAAACCCCTTCTCATGCAGGCCAGCCTTGCAAGAGGCTGAGTGTTTTTTAACCAAGTGGGTGTCTAAAGGCAGAAGATGATTCTCCCAAGATGCTGTTCACAGAAAGAGTGACTGTACTTCTTTAGGATAAATTGTCAAACTTCTCGCCTTAGCTGATATTAGCAAGAGATGTTCTTGTTGCTCAGAGACTTAATTATGGATGCATTTGCTAATTAAAATGAGGAGGTTTTTTTTTTTTTTTAATCTAAACCAGCATGTAAAGATGACAGCATAATGCAAAGGAATACCAAACGTGCACACCTGGTTGCTGAGGTTCAAAGGGAACCTTACCAACATGGGAGAGAGGAAAGATTTCATCACACTACAACCAGGCAGAAAAATGCTTCATTTTTAATAAATAGCCACAGATCTACTGATAGGAGTGGATACACATACAGACGTACTAACCATACGCTTCATTAAGCATATGTCTATCATGCTTGTTCCAGAAACAGGAAGAATGGCATTTGACTAGCGTGTCTTGGTTTATTGCAGGAAGTGAAGGTTCGTTTGAAATCAGCAACACCACTGCAGCCATTTCTGTTATAAAAAGTCCAAATCAGCTTAAGAAAGAAGTGTATGAACTAAGAGTTCAGGTATGTACTGAGGGACCTGGCTGCGCTCAGTTTACCCTGCTACCGCCCCCTCCTGGCAGAGCCCTTACAGGGAAATCCCCTGCTTGTTGTTGGTGTGGTTCCTTATCTTGGTGCGACCAGACACATAGCAATCCATTCAGTGATACATACGGGAGTTGAGAAATAATTTACAAAACCCCCCTAATGTCTAGTCAAAGTAATACTGCACCTTGGCTACAGCTGTCCATTGTCACTGCATCTACTTCAAGATGAGGATCTTTCTTTCCACCCTCAGAAAAAGACACAACAATCTTATAGACAAATTCAATCACATTTTTACACTGCAGAGCTGTAATACCAAACCAGTGAACATCTTAATTATCCACAGGGGAGACAACAAGCATGGTAAGGAATTTAATTTAGCACCGCCCTAAGTCTGGCATGCTGTAACTGAGCTGTAACTCTTCAGAGGGGTCTAGTAGACCAGCGCCTTTGTTTCTGAGCCCTTGGAGCACAAACATGCCAGTTAGGGATGGGTGTTTTTGTTACAGTAGAGTTTCCATCTTGACAGAATAAACGTCTTAGATTGAAGGAGGTGAATTAGTCTGCATGTTGTAATTGTTTAACTGAAAGATGAAATCTGTTTAAATTAATAAAAACACCAGCTAGATTTGCTTATCTGTACAACCTCCACCCAGCATAAATTAAGCTAATCGAGATGGCAAAGGAGAATTGTAAAGCAGAGAACCAATCTATCATCTTGCTTTTTCAAATTTCATCCAGCCTCAATACAGCAAAGTACAGCTTCTCTCTCAGAGTCCCAATGCTGCCGCCCTTCCAGAACTGCAACAATCAAACACCTATGGTACTGTTACAGTCAGAAAGATTAGCGCAGTGGAAAGGCGATACGGGAGTGAAATGTCAAAAGGACAAACAGGAAAGGAACACTCACCCATCTCTGAGGATCTAGGCTCACAAGGAAAAACTCCACAAGGGAGGGATCTCCAACCAGAGATCTTTCCCCAGTGCAGTCAGCCCTTAAATGAGGTCTAAGAGAGGTGCAGTCAGGCTCCACCCCTTCCGGTCACAGAGGTGAACTGCCTTCATCTGTGCTTCCAGGGCTGAGCCTGTCCTTTCCCCAGGTGATCAATCATTGACTGGGGCCATGACTAAACTGTTCCCATACAGATACCTAGCAAATTTCAAGTACAACTTCCATTTCAATTTTGTCAACGCTTTGGGCAAGCAATTATCTTGTCTCTATCAGGTTATCTGTCTTTAAAGGACCTATTAGGTTTTTACCTAGGGTGAAATAGAAGCTCACAAAAGAAGAATTTTTTCCAATAGAGCTTGGCTGGGACTGGATTATTACCAAACTTTCTAATCATGGCGAGCTCCAGTGCAAAGCGGACCGAGGTTTCTACAGAAATGTAAGGCTTGTACAAAATTGCTTTGCGCATGCAGAACGAGACCCGAACATGGAACTGAGGAAGGAGGCAACTGCAGCTAAAAAGGGAATGTTCCCTCATCACTGTTCTCCCTCTTTACTTTGTGCAGGCATCAGAAGTCAGCCCAGAAAGTGATGTCTCAGCATATGCCTTTGCTGTGGTAACTATAAGGGTGGTCGATCTCAACAACCATCCGCTGACATGTTATGGAGAAAGCAGTCCCCAGAACAGATTTGAACTGACCATGTACGAGCATCCCCCAGAGGGTGAAATTTTGAGAGGACTGTAGACTACTGTCAGTGATTCAGATCAGGTATGTGGAAACTCTGCTAGTTTTCTTGCCCTATTTTCCCAAAGATAGAAAGGGACATCAGAGCGACAAATGTCAGGCCTTTGTTTTTTTGGAACTCGATTGTTTCACGCGCATTCCCAGAAAGCTTAGGGCAGGCAAAATACCTGCAGGGTCCATTACCACAGCATATTTAATAAAGCATATTTAGTCTGTCACACATCATTTAGTCTGACCATCATGTCATAGAGAAGAGTGGCGGTCCTGAATCAGCAGCCCACCTCTTGAGGCCACTGAAATTGAACAGTACTCATGTATTTCTTTTGTCTGTTGGTTAATGTCTGAGAACATATTCCCTTTAGATATCTTCTTAGGGTTTCCAATCACTTCAGTAAATTTAAGCGCTTTAAGTTTCTGTCTGTACCTTCTGAAACCCCTCTGGAAACAATACTATCCATACCCTTATGTTGTTTTTATGACAGCATATTATCCTTCTAGAGTTTATGTTACAACCAGAGTCTGTAAGCTTAGAAATTACGCCAGAGCCAAACTAACTGTAATCAGATAAAGGAAAGGAAAGAAAAGAAGACTCCATCCATCTAAGCCTGATATCTTGCTGACCTCTGATACCCACAGATAATATAGTGATGGTTGCTATAGGGATCCCTAAGCTAAATTCTGCAGGAACAGCATCCATCTGAGTTAGTCTCAGGTTAGGTAGTGACAAGTAAAAGCTCAATGCTTCTAATAACTGTATTGCCAATGGAAAGAATGCTCTTATTCAACTGCTCTCAGTATTGTGCTGTTTTGACTGTATTGTACTCTATCGAACCCACCAGATTCTTCCCCCTCCCTCCCTCCCGCTGCTCTGCAGCGAGCAGATAAATAACTGCTTTCAAAGCAGTACTGCATCTATCCTGCTACTGTCACTGAGAATGTTGCTGCAGAACAAAAGAAACAAAACTCATCTCTTTTATTAGGAGAGCAAATATATATGTATCACTTAGACTGACAAAATATTCAGGGCTCCAAGTTAGGCAATAAAATAAGCAGAAAACATGGCTAAATAAACAGATTTCTCAAGAAGCTTCCTAGTACAGTGTAGAACATCACTCTGTGGGGATTGGATTGTGTAGTACTATAATACATGATATTAGCAGGGTAGCAAAGTATTTAGTGACAGCAAAAGAGAACTAGCCCTCAGCAGGGCTCAACAGATGCAGACATTGAAATGAAGGAAAAGAGCTCTTACCTTTAGAAGGCCTCAGGTAGACAGGGACCTCCAACAAGAAAAGCCCTCACTTTTCCCTGCCAACCCTTAAATGAGGTCTGGAAGGGGGTGGATCCTATCTCCAGACTTTTCAGTCGCTCAGCCTGGTGTCATTGTCCCTTTGATTGCTCCTATGTCCTGTGGCTGTCTGCTTTGCTATGTGCAGCACGGCTTACTCTAAGCAGATCTGGGTTCAGTGGTGTATGGGAACTGTTGAATCATGGCCTGAACCTCTGATTGACCACCTGAGGCAAGCACTGAGTCAGCCATGGGAGCACAGGTGAAAGCAATTCACNTTTAATCTAAACCAGCATGTAAAGATGACAGCATAATGCAAAGGAATACCAAATGTGCACTCCTGGTTGCTGAGGCTCAAAGGGAACCTTACCAACATGGGAGAGAGGAAAGCAAGGGCAGCTGCCTGCAGGGTCAGAGCTCTGCTGAGCCGCTCCTAGGGGAGGAAAGTCTTGTTGGCCCTTATCTGTGCTTTCACCACACTACAACCAGGCATAGAAATGCTTCACTTTTCAAAAATAGCCACAGATCTACTGATAGGAGTGGATACACATACAGACAGGCATATGCTTAATGAAGAGTATGGTTAGTATATCATGCTTGTTCCAGAAACAGGAAGAATGGCATGTAACTAGAGTATCTTGGTTTACTGCAGGAAGTGAAGGTTCGTTTGAAATCAGCAACACCACCGGAGCCATTTCCGTTATAAAAAGTCCAAATCAGCTCAAGAAAGAAGTGTATGAACTAAGAGTTCAGGTATGTACTGAGGGACCTGGCTGCGCTCAGTTTACCCTGCTACTGCCCCTTCCTGGCAGAGCCCTTACAGCCCTGCTTGTTGTTGGTGTAGTTCCTTATCTTGGTGCGACCAGACGCATCGCAATACATTCAGTGATACATACGGGAGTTTAGAAATAATTTACAAATCCCCCCCTAATGTCAAGTCAAAGTAATACTGCACCTTGGCTACTGCTATTGGTTGTAACTGCATCTATGTCAAGATGAGGATCTTTCTTTCCATCCTCAGAAAATGACAACTATTTTTTAGGGAAATTCAATCACATTTTTATACTGCAGAGCTGTAATACCAAATGAGTGAACATCCTAATTGCTCAAAGGGAAGACAGCAAGTGTTGTAAGGAATTTAATTTAGCACCACCCTAAGTCTGGCATGCTCTAAACAACTGAACAGTAATTCTTCAGAGGGGTTCAGCAGACCAGCACCTTTGTTTCTAAGCCCTTTGAGCACAAACATGCCAGTTAGGGATGTGTTCTGTTGCAACAGTTTCTATCCTGACAGAATAAACACCTTGGATTGAAGGAGGTGAGTTTGTCTGCATGTTTGAATTGTTTAATTTAAGCAGATTCCATCTTTCAGTTAATAAAAACACCAGCTAGATTTGCTCATCTGTACAACCTATACCCAGCTTAAATTAAGCCAATCTAGATGGCAAAGCAGAATTGTAAATCAGAGAACAGATCTGTCATTTTGCTCTTTCAAAATTTCACACAGCCTGAATACCGCAAGTACAGCTTATCTCACAGAGTTCCAAAGCTGCTGCCCTTCCAGAACTGTGCCAGTTAAATACCTGTGGTACCCAGCAAATGTCAAGTTCATCTTCCTTTTCCATTTCATCAATGCTTTAGGCAAGCAATTATCATGTCTCTATCAGGTTATCTGTCTTTAGAGAACTGTTTTTACCTGGGGTGAAATACAAAGCTCACAAAACAAGAAATTTTTCCATCACAGCTTGGTTGGGATTGGATTATTACCAAACTTTCTAAACATTGTGAACTCCAGTGCAAAGTAGACCAAGATTTTTATGGAAATTTAAGGCTGTGAATGCTTGTACAAAATTGCTGTGTTGGGGTGATTTGTGCATGCAGAACAAGACCCAAACGTGGAACTGAGGAAGGAGCCAGTTGCAGCTAAGAAGGAAATATTCCCTCATCACTGTTCTCCCTCTTTACTTTGTGCAGGCATCAGAAGTTAGCCCAGAAGGTGATGTCTCAGCATATGCCTTTGCTGTGGTAACTATAAGGGTGGTCGATCTCAACAACCATCCGCCGACATTTTATGGAGAAAGCGGTCCCCAGAACAGATTTGAACTGACCATGTACGAGCATCCCCCAGAGGGTGAAATTTTGAGAGGACTGAAGATTACTGTCAATGATTCAGATCAGGTATGTGGAAACTCTGCTAGTTTTCTTGCCCTATTTTCCCAAAGATAGAAAGAGACATCAGAGCGACAAATGTCAGGCCTTTGCTTTTTTGGAACACTATTGTTTCATGTGCATTTCCAGAAAGCTTAGGGCAGGCAAAATACCTGCGGGGTCCATTACCACAGAGAGTTTGGACTTTAAGGCGTATTTAGTCTGTCACACATCATTTAGTCTGACCATCATGTCATAGAGAAGGGCGGCGGTCTTGAATCAGCAGCCCACCTCTTGAGGCCACTGAAATTGAACAGTTCTCATGTATTTCTTTTATCTGTTAGTTACATTCAGTTGCTGTCAGCATAATGTCTGAGAACATACTCCCTTTAGATATCTACTTAGGGCTCCCAATCGCTTTAGTAACTTTAAGTGCTTTAAGTTTCTGTCTGTACTTTCTGAAACCCCTCTGGAAATAATGCTGTCCATACCCTAATGTTGTTTTTATCACAGCATATTATCCTTCTAGAGCTTATGTTACAACCAGAGTCTGTAATTCATGCTTGGATATATCATTCCTATTGAAGTGATATTTTTAGGTCATCTTAAAAATTATACCAAACTAACTGTAATCAGAGAAAGGAAAATAAAAGAAGACTCCACCCATCTCAGCCTGATATTTAGCTGACCTCTGATACCCACAGATACTATAGTGATGGTTACTATAGGGATCCCTAAGCTAAATACTGCAGGAACAGTGTCCATCTGAGTTAACCTCTGGTTAGGTAGTGACAAGAGAAAGCTTAACGCATCTGAGAACTGTATTGCCAATGGAAAGAATGCTCTTACTCAACTGTTCTCAGTATTGTGCTGTTTTGACTGTATTGTACTCTATCAAACCCACCAGCTTCTTCCCCCTCCCTCCCACTGCTCTGCAGCGAGCAGATAAATGACTGCTTTCAAAGCAGTGCTGCATCTATCCTGCTATCATCACTAAGGATGTTGCTGCAGAAGAAAAGAAGCAAAACCCATCTCTTTTATTTGGTGACCAAATATATATGTATCACCTAGACTGGCAAAATATCCAGGGCTCTAAGTTAGGCTATAAAGCAGAAAGTGTAGCTAAATATACAGATTTCTCAAGAAGCTTCCTAGTACAACGTAAGATATCACTCTATAAGGACTGGGTTGTGTAACACTATCACGGGATAGAAAGTACCATGATAATAGCAGGATGGCAAAGTCTTCGGATACGGCAAACGAGAAGAAGCCCAAATGCAGCAGCTGCAGACATTGAAATGAAGGAAAAGAGCTCTTACCTTTAGAAGGCCTCAGGTAGGCAGGAACCTCTAGTGGGAAAGACTCTTAACTCCACTGCCAACCCTTAAATGAGGTCTGGAAAGGAGTGAATCCTGGCTCCAGCCCTTCCAGTCACTCAGCTGCATTGCATGAACCTGGGCTGGCCCTGCCTTCCCACGAGGTGCTCCATCACTGGTTCAGGCCCTGATTTAGCATTTCCACTACTGGTTGATACTGTTTTAAGGCACAGAAAGCAATATTTTTCCTCCTATAAAGACTTCTGTTTCTGTAAAAGCCATTGATGTCTCTGGTGGTCAAGGTGAGAAGGAAGCTGCGATCGCAGCCCATCTTGGGCCTACAGTTTGATGGAAATGCCATCTTGCAAGGACGTCACGCAGAAATTTCTCACCCTGCTCTCTTCAGCCAGCAGACACCACTAAAGGCCTGGTGTCATTGTCCCTTTGATTGCTCCTATGTCCTGTGGCTGTCTGCTTTGCTATGTGCAGCACGGCTTACTCTGAGCAGATCTGGGTTTGGTGGATATCACTGTATAAAATCACTCAGCCTTTGAAGGAAGGCAGCGCTCTCCCCGGCAGTACCGCCAGTTCAAGTGCAGAGACATCTCGTGGTCAGACAGTCGACTTTCCCCACTGGCACCGTTTCCTGTAGTCCGGCAGCTCTGGCTTTGCTTTGCATGCTGTACTGCCTGGCAGAAGGAAGCCTGTTGTCTCCTGTATAGCTGAGGGAGTTTCTGTAACCGAACAACTCAGATCACTGAACTTAGATCCAGGATCACTCCTGTTTCCTTGGGATCTACCATGGAATATTTTTCCTCTTGACATAGGCCAGGGCCGCAGCAGGAACTGCTCATAACGACCCTCAGGAATACAGCTGAAAGGAAAGTTATCCTGTTCAAAAGTTGCTATTAGAAATTCTTCATCTCAAGATTGATTCTGGGGGCAGAACGTGGCGCCAGCCAGGCAGTGAACATGGCTTGCTGTCCCAGTTGTAATCATTCCACTGCTGGAGAAAGCAGTGACAACAGAAAGGTAGTTTGGTGGGCTCCCCTGTAAGGCGGAGATGTGAGAATCCCCACTTCATTTGTTTCTTCTCCACGCTCCACCTAATTTTAAAGAGTTTGTCTGGCACTCTGGCACGCCATTGCCATCTCACACACCAGTGCTGCTAACCTTCTAGGTATCACTGCTTCTCATGTCTTCCCTGTCTATAAGGTTCATCTGTATGATAGGATTTGGTCTTTCCCTTCACTTGGAGCTGTCAGATGTGTGTCACATTTCACTCTGCTCCCAAGTGCGCTGACTTCCAACAGGCTCAGAGGCCACAACTCGGGGCCAGTTTAACCCAATCGGTACAAAATGTGAGGTCCCGCTTCTGTTTGGAAATTTCATGGCTCCGTGTCATCTCGGGATGTGAGCTCTTAAGCCATAGGTTGGACTTTTTGAGAGGTCCATCGTCCTGGCTTGGGCGGGTCAGTCATCTCCCCTCGGCAGGAACCAGGAAAAGGCAGAACTTCCCCACCCGTACGCAAGCGGTGCCGTCCCTCTTGCCCGCGCTATCTTGCAGCATGAGACAGGAAGCCAAAGACTTCTTGCCAAAAGATTGCATCTCCTAGCCAGCCCTGCTGCAGGGTTTTTCCATTATGACTGGAAGAATAACCAAGTTTGTCAGTCTATTTACAGAAAAGCTACGTCTGTCTTGTGACCAGGGCTGGAGGGATTATATAGCTAAGCTTCTTTCCCTGGGGATGGAGAACAGAGGGCTCTCAGCAGTAAGACTGATTCTAATTTTATACAGCTTCAAGAAACAGAGCCGGCATAAGCTGTAAGAAATGCATCATTCACCAAAAACAATGCAGTATCTGCTTTTCTTCACAGGGAGCCATTGCTAAATTCAACCTCCGTCTCGTTGGACCCGGCGGCATCTTCCGAGTCGTACCCCAGACAGTCCTGAATGAGGCTCAGGTTACAATAATAGTGGAAAATTCTGCCGCTATCGACTATGAAAAATTCAAGGTGTTAACCTTCAAGGTACTTGTGCTTTCTGGACCCTCTCTGCCCATGTGTCCGATATGTGTATGACGGCTTATAAATCTGATGGGATTTATCTCCTCTGTCCGCCTGGAGCTATCTGATGATTTCTCACTGACTTTATATTCTATATAAAGGAAACTAACTTCCCCCTGTGTTTCATCAACTACCAAAAGGATTTAATGGATCCATCTATGGGATTATTTACTCCAGACAGTACAAGCTGTTGAGTATTAGGTTTCGGTGGAAATTATGTATGGTCCAAGTCATTCCAGACTGAATTCTAAGGGTGTTATTTCTGCTCTTACAGTGCTATGTTCATAAGGTGAAATTCTCATTTCCCTGGAGCCAGAAATTCTGCTTAGTCAGAAGTAATTCAGTTTGTTATCATACTTTGAATACTGGCTGTCTGAAGACTCCATCTGACTGAAAGATAAGTTCCCCAAATTGCTCACTGCCTCTGTCAGAGCGTATCTACCTCCGTGGCCCTTTCCAGATTGATCTGGGGCCATCTCACCAATGTTCCGAGCCAGCCACGCAAGAGCCAGCATTCATCCGAATGCTGGAAACTTGAATTATCACCTTCCCTGACGGATTCATTGGTTCTTGGAGATAATTAGGTAGTATGGTTTGTGTCAACTGTCTCTGAACATAAGTACAGATACTTGGTTCTGTCTGCATCAAATGGTATAGACAATCCCTGTAGTCAATACAAAAAATTGTCAAAACTACATAGCTGAGTACAAACATTAGCTAATTTTCATTTTGTATACACCATGGCATTTTTAGCGGAGTCCAGAAGCCAGACTTCCTTGGTTTCATTCTCACCCTCGCTGCATGACTCGTTTTGCATCCTTTAGCAAGTCACCACACCGCAAAGTGCTTCACGTCTCCTCTTGCAACTCTCCTTAGTCCTTTTGAGCTTCATAGGTTATCGATGCTACAAAAGTATGGTGTGTCATTACTGAATCAAAATGGAAGATTCAGAAAGGGCTCTAAAGCGCTACCAAAACCAATTACGGTAAGCATGCATTTATTCAGGTTGAACTACCAACAGGCCAGTAAAGAAGTTACACGTGGCCTCCTCATGAATACGAATAGAAATCGAAGTACCTAATGTGATTGCCTTGAACTTTGAAATAATTAATTACTTGGGAGAAGGATATATATTTTTTTAACTAGCAGTTATCAGGGTTGAGGTTTGTTTTGTCTTATGATTTCTACAGAAGAAAGACCGAATGATTTTGCCAAAAACACAGAGCCTTTGTCTAAATTCCAAATGAAGAAGGTGCAGTTGGATGATACGGTAACAATGCATTTGAGCAAATACTTTATAAAGACTTTGTGGCCTTCTCCATTTCCCTGAGAAGTCAGAATTGTTTTCTACCCAGTTATAGTTGCTAATGCAGTGCAGTCATTCTAGATAGACTTTAGGGTGAAACCAGGCTTTTTTTTCTATTTAACACGTATCATACGGCAGCTTTGAGAAGCTATTATCTTCTTTTTTTTTTTTTTAATCTTTTTTCTCCTGTAAACAACAATCCTGTTTCTCTGGTTTGTTATTGAACAGCAAAATGCCAGAGAGGTATTAAAGCCAACTTGACAGGGAGGCGCACCGAAGTGCCACCCAAGGCAAAGGGCACCGGAGAAAATACATCTTCTGTTCAGGGATGGCTTTCAAATACCATCGGCCGTCAGGACCCCCTTCATTTTCAGTTCAGAGCACATCCCTCCTCGAGGAGAGCCGGAACCCACCCCTCACCGTCTGCAGGCACTCGCATCTCCTGCAGACTGGGACCAGATGCAGCTGCAATTATCTTTGGTTGCCAAAATCAAAGTCTATTTTAAATAATCTCCTGCCACTTTTAAGGTTATATCTGTCTGCTTTTCTGGCACTTGTATTAATTGCTGCTACGCAGTCCTGTGAAGTAACAGTTTTAGCTATTTTTTTCTCTCTGCTTGTAGTGAACGATATAGCACTGCATAATACATTGCAGATCAGAAATCCGACAAAAATCCCACCCCGTGGGAAGACATTGCCAGTGCGCTGACGGAGCATGACCATGGCTGCTGAAAGGAGAGGGAATGAAAATGAACATAAATACAAAGTCAAAGCACTAAGCTGTCAGAAGGCATTTTAGGATGGGCTGGTTCTAGCACCAAAGATGATTTCACTGCAGATGCTATAGTTTACTTACAGCACCACATGCATCATAAGCAGCAAGATTTTATCTGTTTGCTGGTCAAGGAGCTGATTGCTCACATGCAGGTTTGGTGATGTCTGACTCTACCCTCAAAAATTTATTTTGCTAAAATGCCCTCTGAATCTCCCAAGCACACAAGTTAGCACAGACACAGCAGCAAGCTCCCCTCTGAAAATATACGTGCCCTGCGGTAATTCGAGCAATCCTTCAGGTTGTATGTCTTCAGGAATCTCATAGCTGTTTATTCCCAGCCATTACATCAGTTTACACAGTAGGAACAGTTCCAAAAGATAATGCTGAGATAGCCTTCTCCCTGCCTACTTCAACCTCTCGCTCCAAGCCCTGTCACCTGTGAGCGACGCAGCCTTTCTCCAATGTATGGGGAAGAGGAGCAGGAAGAGGTGCTGCACAAAGTGGGCAGGCGCTCCATGGCAGCAGCCCTTCTGCGCAGTCTGAAGCTCAAACCTTCCACTAGGATGTTCCTTTAAGAAGTCATAATTTGTGCTTTGTAGTCATTTTCTGTTTCTTTTTCTTTAGCTTCTTGCAATAGAGGTGAATACACCAGAGAAATTCAGCTCAACAGCTGACGTAGCAATACGCCTGCTGGATACCAATGACAACGTCCCAAAGTTCTCCTCTGATTACTACATCGCCAGGATCCCCGAGAACTCTCCAGGGGGCTCAAATGTAGTTGCTGTAACTGTAAGTTTTATTCACTTGTAAATAAATGTCCTCTTTTCTAGCTATTTGTGCTGACAGCTCAAAGGCCTTAAAAATCATAGAATCATGAAATTGTTTGAGTTGGAAGGGATCCTAAAAAGGCCAACTTGCCATTTAGCTTCTGGATTCAGCTCCAGTTCCTTTCCAGAATCAACAAGATAATAATAATTTAAAAAAAATGATGAAGTTGTAGGCAACTATTTTTCAGAACAACAATTATTTATTTATTTATTTATTTATTTATTTTGTTTGAATTAAAGGCCATCTGTTTTTAAGACAAATCACGTGATCTGTGAGTACTAGGAAAGCCCCAGTCAAATCCATGTCCAGTGGGAATATTTGGTTATGACTAAGTGGAATTAGATTTACTGGATTTGCTTGCTTAAGTACGAGTAAAAAGAAAACAAGATGGCTATTTAGTGGGTACTAGTCTCCTCTTCCTGGGAAGAATCTGGCTGCTCCATGCCTAATTAGACAGCTATCGAGGGCAACATTATGACACTGAAATGCTTAGAGCTGGGAAAGAAAGATTCCTGTAAGCACCTCCTCACAGAGGGAATAATATGCCTATAAATTTTCTTGTCTCTCACATTTTCATAAAAAGAAAATCAGAGTGTTATACGGGTGCTGTGCTGGAGTAGCACTTCCAGCCATTAGATGCAAGCCATACCTCTTTAATGCAGCTGCTGGGAAACACATCTTACGTCCCAGAGCTCCTGGCCACATGGGGATTGGTAGGCAAAACAAGTCACCTTGACTCCAAACACCACTGTATTTGCAGCAATTCCACAAGGTGCATAACAACAACCAAAAAATTATAAAAAGTTTGTAAAAGAAGCAAAACTAACCATTCTGAGCCAAGGTGAACGGGACAGCTTAGCTGAAGATTCCACGTGAATTTTATTTTCAATTGGCACCAACTCAGTGCTTGACCTGCATTCATAAATATATTTCACAAAGCGAGATCCGCTGGATAAAGAGAATCCTGCACATGCAGAATGTTTTATGAAAAGGTAGGAGGTCCAAGAAAAGACTTATCAAAATTGTGAGGTGAGAGAAGCTGACAAACTTAAAACACTTACCAGAAAGGCGGTTAATTAGGTGGGAATCAAACGCATTGTTCCAGTTTTCAAAAGAAGTAACAAATATTTAAAAGAGGAAGAGGAATGAGCCACTGCCAGGAGTTTGGGTGGCCAGGTACAATGGTTTAACACCTCCTCAGAGCTATCAAAGAAAAGTGACTTAGGGAAATTGCTGTCACTAAATCAGTAGCTTTGCTAATCTTGAGACAGAAAGCCAGCAAGAGTCCAGAACAGACATCATCTGACGTAGTATCTGCATTATTAAAAGTGATTATGAAGTATAACTTGAAATAACTTGAAATGTCTGTTATGCATTACTTTAAACTGAATCAATTAAACAGGCAGACTTAAAAAAAAAATCCTCTGGGTAAAGTAAATAATTTTGACCAGAGAATGTACATTAATATTTAAGTGATAATTGGGAAGGCTTGAGAGCGGGCAATTTGTTTGTGTCATGGAGATCGACTTCATTGCTAGTAAAGGAAGGATGCGTTAAATGTCAATGAATAGAGCCATCTAGCGGCTTTCCTGCCAGAGCCTCCGGCACCAGCCCAGCCAGGAGACCGGCGGCATCTTAGCTGCCTCCCTGGGAACACCCAGGGGCATTTCTTTGTGCTAACGGAGAACATTTCACTGCCTTAGAAAATCATCATCATCATTTATAAATGACAGTTTTCGAGGTGCACAACTGTTAATGCGACTTCCCCCTAAAAATGTTCCGGCGTAAGGAGGGAAAAGTCTTTTCAGTGTTAAGCGACTTGTTTTTAAAGGAAAAATGAACACGTTTCTTTTTGCAATTTAAAAAAAGGCTGACTCTCTTCTATTTTTAAGGCTACAGATCCAGACTCTGGGCTCTGGGGAGAAGTCAAGTATTCTATCTATGGAACGGGAGCAGATCTGTAAGTAAAAAAAGAAAATTAAGTGACATAGCGAGCAGACTATTAAAGCACTGTGGAAGAGAAATGAGAGATGTTGGCCTAGTTGTGAAAAGTCCTTTCTGAGGGGGAAAAAAATTCCTTGCTCTCTAGCTTCTCTTTCCGTGTAGCTGTACAAACAGTTGAGTTTCAACTCCTGTCAAAATAAATCAAAGAAGTCAACACTTTCAAAGATGTAAACCTGAACTTTGAAGGCCAACTGTACTGAGTGTTCAAAGCATCCTATATATTTAAACATTATAGTCCTACATCAGGGAAGAATTGAATTTGATGCTTATTTGATGGTGTAACGATCTCTAGTTCCCTCTCCCTGCCTTTGGGAAGTACGGGGTAAGAGCATCCCGATACGCTGGTTTTGCCCACACTGCTCCCATCCCAGCCGTTGCTCTGGTCTGTTGGCTGGGGCTCCCAGCCTTGCCTAGCATCAGCGGTCAGTCACAGATATCATTGCTGGAAGCTGCATCTCGTGAACACAGAACCTGTAAAAGAATGAGCTGTTCAGGTACTCATCCCCGCAATCCGTTTTTCTCCATGCTTTATCCCCTGGAGTTAGAGCTGAATTCCTCTTGCTAGGGTGAAAGCCTTTTAGATGACATAGTCAAAGTCCAAAATCCAAGATGCTAAGGATGAACCTCTTCTGTAGCCAGAAAGGTACACATATGGGAGCATTTCCAGGATGGATTATTTTGATCTACTCAGTAAGTCCTTAAGCTAGCTGCATAGAGGTAAGCAGGCAAAGGTCATGTCATAGAAGCAGACCTCTCTGGTTTAAAATGTAATAGCTGGTGCAAAAAAAGCTTGTGAAAGTTGTGGACAAAGGATTTAGAAAAAGGTGTAGGTGCTACTTTCTTCTGATTGGAGTTGTGGGGATGTTCAGACTTACGGTTCTTACACTGTTAAATGAGGAAATTGAGATATCAAGACTTTTTTCTGTTCTTAAATATGATTTTGTTTGTTTGTTTCTTTCACTTGTGCCAGGCTGGCACGGCTCTCCAAGGCCGGGTTGATTTTGAGTATTGGACCTCCACTGAATGCACAGATTTGAGATTTTCAATTAGGAACATGTTTTTTTTGTCTCAGTGTTACGGCAGCACAAATGCAGTTACGTTGGCAGAAAAGTGATTTTTACATGAGTAAGAGGAATGTTGATAGCTGTTGAAGACATAAGCATTACATCAGTACTGTTCCCTCCAAACTGACTCTGGGAGTGTGGTACATTGCTGCAATATCTTCACTTCTCTGTGCTTCTGTTCTTCCATTAGCCCATCTGGGGGTGGTGAGAGTCCTCTCTACGTGGTTTCATTGGGCTGGGCATTAAGAGGGCACTCAGCACAGGCACTGACTCCTACCAAGAGTATGCACACCTCTTTCCACCTCTGGGTCTAGTATTTGTATTTAACAGATAAGTGGAAACAATTGATGAATCTCGGTTATTAAATACTTGTTTTATAATCACTCTCCATTGTACTCACATTTGTAGTACAGAAAACATTTTGTTATTCTTTACATTAATTAAAGGGTATATAAAACCTTCTATTTGTTAAAAACCCTGCTGTTTGGAGCCTACTTTGGCAGTCCATTTACAAATGACAGTGTGTTAGTATCTTCTCTATAAATCCAAGCTTTTGCCTGTCACTTTTGACAGTGTCTTGGTAATTACAATTGTATAGAATTGAACTTGCTACAGATACGTCTGAACACCCACTCCATCCCAGTGCCAGTCTGTGGAAAAGTGATTATTTTTGGAAGAAATAATTTGGCCTGCAGTTTTGGGGATTTGAGAACAGTTATTTTTTTTACCCATTCTAAGAAGAAAGGAGATTAAAAATGATATGCAGCAAACTTCCCTTAGCTATCAAGGATGTATCAATCAATCTTAATTTATTCAGAACATGATCTAATACGCTGCACTTCTTATAAACTGAAGGAATAGACAGTTCCTTAATGTTTTAATGCAAAGAAATTATTCTGGGAGAGGGCGAACGTGGTAAGCATTTATTCAGGACAAAGCCTTTAACAGAAAATGCAGCTGAAATGACATGAACAGTGAAGAGAAAAACACCAGACACTGGCTGTTTTGTGACTTCCAGACCTAAAGATAGGCAGAATGAATGATTCGAAAACATCAGCCTGACATGAGGTTGGTGAACAATGCTAATCTTTGGTGCACAGCATTTCAGCGTTTAGAACCCACCTTTGCTCTAGACTACAGATACACACTAAGCAACCAAAAAGAAAAAAAAAAAAAACACAACCCACCCATAAGTCTCTCAATGCATCTTTTCCAGGTTCCTAATCCACCCTTTGACGGGTATAATTTACACCCAGCCCTGGGCTGTATTAGATGCTGAAGTGAACTCAAAGTATAATTTCTACGTGAAAGCAGAGGACACGGATGGGAAATACAGCTTGGCTGAAGTGTTTATCACTGTGCTAGATGTCAATGACCACTCTCCAGAATTCAATGAAAACATCCAGGAAAAGACGATGATCATCGGGTCACCAGTGAAGATAGAGGTGAGAAACAACATAGTGTGTCACAAAGCAGAGTGCTTTGGAAAAGCCACAACTATGCAGTTTATTGCTCAGGGATCATCATGATGAATGCCTGAAAGTTGCCTTTTCCCAAGGCTTTACTCTTCACATCCATTTGTAATTAACAAATGCATTACAGCATGGAAAAATAGTATTTACAGACTGCTGAAAAGGAGAAATAAAGTTCTATAGGCAAAAGATACAGTTCTATTACAGCATTTGAACCATTAGCTGGTGGAGAATCTTGAATTATACAGTGATCATAAGAAACCCAAACACGATGACTGAATGAAAATTCAGTGTTTTGAATACTTAACATTCCTGTGATGCCATTGTGCTCTTTCCCTTCATTTTGCAGAACTGTACATAGTGATCCAGTGCAGAATGGGGTTAAAAATAATTTCAGTAGCAGTTCACAGGCAAAGAAGCAGAACATCCTATGTTACACGTATTTGAACTTATATAGTCAGGGCTGAATATGCAACACTTAGCATGAGTAGAATAAATACTACAGCACAAAACTTAAGGCACCTATAAAGTGTGTGGAGCTAATCGCATTGTTCTCCATTCACTTCAACTTTTGTCCACAACACTGCTTGAGATAGTCCATAGCAATGGACCATTTGCATTCTACAGTTTTTCCTCTTCTTTCCTCTAATCTCAAATAGATATAACTTACAGAATGCTATGTTGCTAGTGCTGATGTTTTTCACTAGTAAATATAGCACAACTGATATCAGGAAAGGATATTTTGTTTCCAATGCCAAACTTAAACAGACCAGTAATTTTACTGCATGGATATTACCAAAAGTTAATGCTCAGTAACTTCTAAATTTTTGTCTTTTGGCAAAGACACAAGCACTGTCATCTTTGTTCTCTACACTTTCCCTACCAGGCTATAGATCAAGATGCAGAAGAACCAAACAACATCGTGGATTATTCCATCATGCAAGCAGATCCAGCCAATGTGTTTGATATAGACCAAAGCACAGGGGAAATCAAGTTGAAGTCCTATATCCGTTCCCTGGACATCATCCACAACATTACAAAGAACAAAGACTGCATATGGTCGTTGGTGGTTCAGGCCAAAGACCGAGGCTCCCCATCCTTCAGTACCACAGCAGTTCTGAAGATTGATATCACGGAGGAGGTAAGAAAACATTTTAGAAAAATTATTAGGTGGGATGATTCTTGAGAGGCACCAAAGTGTAGCTATTGCTTGTTCCATTTCCAAGACAACTTTAAAAACAGTTCAGGAATTAAAATCATCAGGAAAAATGTTGCCTGCAACTGCTTCTCCTTTCTTGGTAGCTCTGTAGCACAGAACATTCCACAGCCACAAATGTAGAAGGTATTTTGGTCAGAAAAACTGCAAAGGTACAATGGTAGGAACATAATGCGATTGGGAGCTAGAATAGAATAGTTTCAGTTGAAATGGACCATAAAGATCATTTAGTCCAACTGTCTGTCATAGTACTTTGAGACTGACCCAAAGTTAAAGCATATCCTTGAAGTCATTATCAAAATGCCTCCTAAACACACACAGGAAGCCTGTTTCAGTGTCTAACTACTCTCTTGGTAAAGAAGTTTTTCCTGACATCCAATCTGAGCCTCCCCTGATGCAGCTTTGATTCATTCACTTGCATCCCGCCACCAGATAGCTGGGAGGAAAGAACACCTCCCTCTCCACTTCCCCTCCTCAGAAAGTTGTTGAGAGCATCAGGTTTACCTCTTAACCTCCCCTTCTTCAAGTTTAACAATCTAGTGTCATCAATTCTTGTTATAGGACATGCCTTCCAGACCTTCGGTTATGAGTTTCTTGCATTTGGTTGTTAGGGACAGGTGAAAATTAAGGACTATAGATTCTTGAGAGTAAAAATAAACACTGACTGCCAAATCTCTGATCTTTTGTTTACGCTCAGGAAAAGAAAATACTTTTCTCCTACAAAAAGTGGCTGGGGACAGAATGAGATATGTCAGAACATTTTTGCAAATCAAAATTTGTGGTGCAGGAAAAGTGAGGAGAATTTATAATTTTTTTAAATTATATAGAAATTTGAATATGAGTTTTGTAATTTCAGTATTATTAGCAGACAAAGGAGACAACTCTAAAGATAGCACACACAGGTTGACTTTCTCATTAGTCCAACTTTGTCATGTACTAAAGAACAGGGAGCGATTTATGGTGAGCAGTGCATGCTTATGTGATTATTATTTATTGTTACTTGCCGTGTCTTTAAGTAGGCACCAGCAAAGAGGAAATGGGCTTTAATGTGGATGAGATCCACATCATTAGCCACTGGACCAGGCACAGACTGGGTAAATACACAAATCTTTTCCTACACACAGCACCTTCTCTTTTTTCTCTGGTAAAAATGCAACCAGATGATTTTTTTCTGCTTTCTCTGCCTCCTTTTTTTTCCACTGATATTCCTTATCAGGTGGATTGGCAGACAAAACAAGTCACCTTGACTTGACAGGTACAGGGCTGAGGGGTGTTGAGGGGTGTGAGAAAGCCCCACACTTTCTCTGCTGGGGGGAGACGGTACGTACCTGAGCTGAGGTTTTCAGCATCTACACTGGTGGATGAAGGATTTCTGAAAAAAGGAGTATCTAGTGCTCTGGGATGAAGAGTTTCTTGGATTTCTTTCTAATGTGTGAAGCAACATAAGCACTTGATGTAAAGAAGGTGTCTCCTACAACAGCCCGTCTCTGCTTCCTTTCACCCCAGGGATACAAATCTAGCACAAAGTGAGGGACACTGTCCCAGTGAAGTGTAAAGGAGAAGCAGAGAGGGCTCTGAAGACATGGACACCTCTCAACCACAGCTATTCCTTCTTCCCATGCTCTTCTCCCTGTCAAGTCCTAACATATAAGCTGAAATAGCAACAGCATTCTCCTTCTTCAGTTGAGTAGGTCTCTTCAGCAGGATCTGGAGTACTAATCTGATGTAACATCTGCAAGCTTCTGTACGTTTCTCCACTACTTCTTTCATTGCTTGTAGTGATTTGACAAAACACTCACAAATTTCAGCTTCCATGTGAGGGATGCATCATGGCAGCATAGAAGGCTCCTGCTCACTCCCTGTGCCCCAGACACTTTGTGGATACTGCTAGCACTTGGTGAAGAAAGCAGGCTCTTGGTGTACGGACACCATGTTCTCTCTCTCTCTGACTGTTACGAATGTCCATTTCCTCCCTTTGTGCTCCATCTGAAAAAAGGTTCTTTTAGTTAGCTGTCTGGTGGTCATTTATGTATTACTGATTTTGGATAAGAAAGATATTTTTGAGTGTATTCTCTAAAGGATTTCTTGCAGTGTTAATCACACCAAGCAATTAAACAGGCATATTTTCTGATTAACATTTACCACTGCAATTAACACAAGGCTGCGCCCTTCAAGATAGATGCCTTGTGGCTAAGTTCAGCAGTATTGCACATCAAAAGGAGCTTTTGCTCTTGGAACAATACAGCAATGAATAACTCCAGAGGTCTTTTAATTTAACTGAGTCTCATTTTATGGAAATTGGTGTTGAATAGCATCTGTTAACCTCCTATCCTTATTCAACTGAGTAAGAAGCATATGCTGAAAAAGCTATGCTTTTTTCATGCTTACATCACACCAAGATATATTCCTGCTGTCCAAGATTTTCACTGGTAGCAGCTGATCCTGAAGATTGGCCTGATGGGGGATCCCGTTGCCTCCTTCTTGCAATCCTGCAAGGATATGGGGGTGTTTATTTACAGCTCTCTGGGGACTGAAGCTTAAGTCCACATTTAGACAGCTGTGATACTTTTGGTTCTTAATAGCTTTGGCCACTGGTTTAGACTTCTAAACATAGCTGGTGAGTCTTAGTTTTAGATGCCCCTGATTGAAAGTTTCAACAAATATTGTCTTTGAATTAATGTGTGTATTTCCTCCTCTCCCATACTCTGTGACCATCCCTGAAACAAGGCTAGGTCTAATCTGAGGAAGAACTCAGGGGATGCTGAAAAGGTGGGAGTGAACTCCTCAGAACCAGCTGGTTGGTTTTACATACCTACTTGCTCAAGTTGACACAACCTGACTTGGGCTATTAACAGCTTTGCCCACTTACTTAAGCTTCTAAATATAGCCAATGAGCCATAGCTGCTCTCGTGGCTGAAAGCTCAACCACGTGCTCCTCCTGTTGGGTCCTGCTACTGGATGTGCTGCCCACTCATTCTGCTCTTAGGAACCCATGCACTGTGACGGGCTTTTGAGATGCTGCCAGGTGTGTGCACATTGTGATGTCTGCCCACTGCAAACTGTTGTGGCAGAAGAGCGAAAACCAAAGGAAATAAGTCACAAGTTCAGTAACAAAAAGAGGCATGGACACCCTGTTTGGTTATTTCAGGTTTTCAATTGTAATCTTGACCCAGGAGCAGAATTCTGGTTTCTCAAAACTGATGTACAGCTAATTCCATGTTTCTGTCACGGTTCTGTAGCTGTCCAGTTGTTCCCAGCTTTTCTCTGGGCCGGTTCTCATTATAACCATCTGATGGAATTTGTGTACACAATATCCATGTAATACAGAATGGCAAAGCCCTGATAATCATGGGCTGCTCTGCTTTTGTTTTCTGGCTAAGCTCTGTTACTGATTAAATAATGGAAAAACTCTTTGCACAGCAAAACAATGAAAATTTCTCCCTACCTTTAAAGTAAGATAGTCTATGACTTTCAATAGCATTTCTTTGCCCATTTCTCATTAGCAATCAGAAATATTTAGGATATGGGAGCTGTTGTCTCAGAGGTAGTTTGTGAAAATACAGAAGTGAAGTGAAGACACTTAGCTTTCTTTATTTTCCATGTTCCATACACATCTTACCCTACTTCCCTAGTTGTATTTATAATAGGTGCTCACCGCTTTCAAGTATAACTGTGTTTGGGTTGACCGTTTCTCTTATTTTTGACATTTCCAGATCAAGTCCAGGGTAAAAACCTATATTTTAGGCCTCAAGAAGCGTCCATGGACGATATTTGGAATTTGCATGAGTGGCGTCCTTTCCACCATTTCTGTAACAATGGTGATCTCTACCATCATGTACTGGAAAAGTGTGAAAAGATCCAAGCTCCATCCGCAGGGCAAAATCCGCAAAATTATACGGGGACCGCCAAGACGCACATTGTGCTAAGCTGCAAAGTGAACTGGTCATTCATTTGTCCTTAATATGCCATATGTAGCTTACGTTTTTGCTTATTTCTTTTAAAAACAAAGCTCTTCAGTACTACTCATGTCCCCTACCTCGAAGAGTTTTGTTGCGTCTGTAAAAGAGTACTGAAAACAGAATGCAGCACATATCTGCTAATTACTCATTTATATTCTGTAATTTTAGAAAGCAAAGTTTTCTCATAATCTTTTTAATACCATATTCAGTACCAGTCCTGTAAAATGCATCACTGTATCACCTGTGGCTGTTCTTGAAATACCATTTTCTAATCATAAACCTATATCTGGTTTAGCGCTATTATTCCTAGGAAATTAATTCTGCAGTATGGTGCAACAATACTGCTGCAGTTCCCAGAGCCAATTATTTTCTTGCTCAGTTCTTGCAAGTTAAGCAAATGCTAAGTGATAGTCAGGAGCCCACCCTAATCTGGCAGTACTACTCCTGTACATGCTCGTGTTTGGTGGCCATCCATCTCACAGTACTGCAGTGCTTGTCCAGGCTCTAAATTGCCCAAAGCTGGATTGGCTCATTGACTCTCCCTTTTCATTAGAGACAACTTCCAGTAATGATCCCTGCTCAATACATATTTTGGACAAATGAAATTTCTAGGTCACTGTCTGTCCCACAGAGTAAGTCATGTGTTTTCTTTGTACTCTTTTACAGACTCTTCACAAAGGGCCTATGGCAGCCTTTTTGATGCAAACTAAAGATAATCCCATGAAAGCCTTAGGAGTGCTAGCTGGTGTCATGGGCATAATGGTGCTGATAACTATCATGATCTCTACTGCCATGTTCTGGCGCAATAAGCGGTCCAACAAAATCATGCCGGTAAGAAGGATCATAAAAAAGAGACAGACCCAGCAGTCCCGCACGGTGAGGATGGAGTGGCTGAAGTTCAAGAGGCCTAGTAATGCCGCGGAGAAGTTTGTTGTTGAGGACGATGCCAAGAGCCTGCAGAACGAGAACAGCAACAACAACGTCCAGGCAGCCCCAGTGCCCCCAGCTGCTCCCTTGCCCCCACCACCCCCTGCCCTGGCCGCCAGCAGGAACACCGCAGTGTGGCGGGTGCCAACTGTGTCCGGCTCCCTCACTCCCAAGTTCATCAACAAGCAGCTGAAGAAGAGAGGTCATAGCAGCGCCCACAACGCCCTGGTGTCAGAGCTCAAAATGAAGTTTGAGAAGAGAAATGCAGCTATGGGCGAGCCACACATCTAGGCCACGTCTAGGTGCTCTTGGCAGCCCCAGAGATTGTGGGTTGTGGCTGCACATGGGTATGTTACGTGCTGTGGTCTTCCCTGTGTCTGTCAGTACCTGTGAACTGAGAGCAGCTTCTTGCTGTGATAGCCGCCCCTCACCTTCCAGAAGCATTATGTGCTGTGGAGTCGCCCCACCTGTATCAAACACTGTGGTCTGTACCCAGTTAGGATTGCAGTTCCTTCATTCCATGTCCCAGTGCTGGTTCCACCCTGCAGCTGTCTGACCAGGGTGCTCTGTATACTCTCACACCAACCAGAGCCTTCCAAAGTGAGCAGGGCTTTGGGCTGCCCCTGTTCCGGAGGCCCTTAGCCAGCACTCAGTTTTTCAAACCAGGCACTCTGCAGATGCCAATTCTGATCAGGTCTGGCAGATGGAACTGAGGCATCCAAAAACCCATCACTTCAAACCCCATAACCAGTTCAGAAGGCGTTGTTCTGGCTGTGGCACCAGGGGCGGTGTGCAGGTCTCCTCCTGTAGCAGCTCACAGAACGCTGAGAGCAAGTTGTGTGTAGGTGAGACCTGCCCTTGGGCTTGATGTGCAGTGCAGCAGCTGGTGGAATGCTTCGTTTTCCTGCAGCTTATACTGGATTTTGCCAGAGCACATTGATGCTCAGGACATGATGCTTCTGCCCTGAGCTTGCCAGCTAACCTGAGGATGGCAGGACAGCTGGGGCAGGATGCAAGCACAGGAATTCAGTAGCAGTGCTCACCTGATACTGCCTCCTTCTGACACCACATCCCCTAATGAGAGGCAAGCCAGCAGGAGAAGGAGAAGGAGAAGCAGTGGGCAAGATAAGGTAAAGCCAAGACAAAAATGATATGTGAAAAATAGAAACAAAGTGCTGGAAAGTCATATATGTTGGTCAGGGATGTGTCTGGAAAGATTATTTGATTCTGTACAGTGCTAGCAGGGGGCTTGGAGAACAGATTTCATCATCTCTACCAGCTTGCTCCAGGGACTGGAGAGTACAAAAGGAGGTTCCATAAAATATTCTGGTTTGTACTAGCAGCATTTTGCCTGAATTATGCAACTGCTAACTGGAAACACGTTTTTTTCCTGTTATGTGACAGTAAAAAGGCACTGGAGGCAGAGCAGATTTTTACTGGGTCTACCCTAGTTTCTATGTCACGCTTGTCTCTGAGGAGGTGTTTTAAGCTGGACCTGGGGAGAAGGCAGCGTGCACTGATCTGACTGGGGAGAAGCACCCTGTGCCCACACTCCCCTTAAGGCAGCACGCCAGCTGCCTTAGGTTGGCTGTCATGGATGGACACCATGAACATCAAGATGGGGAGCAAAACCTAAATGACAGAATGCTGTGTTAATCCAAAGGGGCTGTGAGGCTTCTCAAACAACTGCTCTGAGTCCTTTCATCTGGAGCAGCAGCCCAGCCCCTCTGGGGCTCCTCTTCCCTCACTCCATTAGCTGATCTATTCCTTTCATTTGCACCAGGACTTCATCACCTGAGGAGCTAGCACGTGGAACAAGAAACTACCTACTTACAGGAAACCCGTGTTTTTTAACTTCTGTTCACTCCAGTTCACTATACCATGTTCTTGCCACCAGTGGGCTGATCCAGGAGCAGCGGAGAGGAGCCATGGTGCCCAGTGCTGCTCTGCCAGTGGGCCCAAGCTCATGGGGATAGTGCAGGGCTCCAGGCCATCCTTCTGCATCAGGCTCTAGCAGCGCCAGGAGCACAACGCAGTGGGTCTAGCTCCCAGATTGTGCTGGGGAGGTAAAGCGGCTTAGGCCCCATGTAGATCGGGGACTGAAAACTGCAGAGCAGCGAGGAACAACAGTCTGCCTGGTTTTGTGGGGGAACACAAAATAATATACATTCACTTATGAACGCACTTCTCTGAAGCAGTCCCTGGGTTTAGGACTGCACAAGGAGCTGTGTGAGGAACCATGTGGCTGTAAATCTCTTTAAGGAGTCTTCTAAGGACGGTTTAATCTGAGTGCGATGCCTGGAGCCAGACAAAGCCACAGACCTTCAGTGGAGTGATGGATGCTCAGCAGGGAGGAGAGGAATCATAGCAGCCTTTGTTGGTACCACCCCACCTTTCCCAGTATGCCCTTCATCCCTCCGTTTTCCAGCCTTTCCTCAGGGCCCACTGCTCATCCCTCCCCCTGGCTTCGGGCCCTTTCATCATGCACTACGTCTTCATCTCCCAGCCACGGCCATTTGAGAGAGGGGAGACGCAGCCCCATCAGTGCTGCTCAGCCCTGGTCCCACAGCCACAGCCCCACACGTGCTTCTTTCTCTGGCTTGTGTCTCCTCCGGGCTCTGCAGCGCTTCATGGGGCACCAAAATCTTGTGATCCCATGTTCCACTCTTTTCCCAGTGTTGTGTTGAAGCCAGTATTCAATGTTTATTCTCCATAAGGAAAGCCTATAAAGACCATTCAATTAAGTGAGATTTAATTAAGTGAGATTTAGCAGGAATTATAGGCTTACAGTCTTAGAGATTATATTTAAGAAGGAATAAAGATGTTTTATTACGATGTTGTGAGACTTTTCCAGTTACTCTGTATTTCAACTTCGGATAATTTTTTTATAAATAACACAAAATATATATATTGAAAACTACTCATAGTGTGTTTCTTCTGTTGGTGCGTTTCCACTCACAGAGATGCCTTCGTGTTTGCATGCTGCATGACCAGGATGGCTTCCCAGGCCAGCCCCATGGCCCCTGCTGGGCAGTTTCTGTGGGACAGCAGTGCCCCTCCTTTGGGGCACATTGGTAGAGGGGCCTGGAACCACTGCTGAGCCAGCGCTGCCCTTCCCAGCATGGCCAGGTCAGGAGGCCCAGCCCTGCCCCTCGCTGCTCAGCACTCTGGTTTCTTTGTGATTTGTAATGACAAAAGGGCAGAAATGAAGCAGAGAACACTGCACATTCTGAAAACCAGTCATGTTTATTACATTAACACTAGGACAAGACTAAGAAGACCCTTCAGGTATGACAACAAAAGCCAGCATTGACACAGCATGTCTGTGTTTAGGAGCCGTGCAGGTGGAAGTGCTGCAGAGGGAAATGGGGCCTGAGTTTGGACAGCACAGAACATACACAGGGAAGCTTAGCTTTGGTCACCCAAACACAACTAGAAGCCAAATTGCCACATGCTAAAGCTCACGTTAGTTTTTTTTCCTCCAGCTACAGCCAAGGTCTCTATTCTGATTTGGTTTGGGTTTGTTTTTTTGTTTTGTTTTGTTTTTTTGTTTTTTTGTGACAAAGTCTACAATAACCTATAGAACAAGGGCTGTGGGTCTGTCAGCCACATAATTTGGTTGTGCTGGAAATCACGAGGCCAAAAAAAAAAAGAAGATGAGTTGTGTCCTCAGACTCTCCCCAAAAACGCAGCTGCTCTGCGAGCCTGAGCCAGTAACTCCCACATGCATATTTGGGTGTTTGGTTTGTTTTGCCTCTAGCAAGAAGGCGAGTGCTGGTTGTGAAGCAGCAGGAGAGACTGGTGGTGCATCCTTGTCTGGGGTGGGGGCCTGGCTGCTGCCCAGACTCACAACACTCACAGTGACCAAAGCCCTACAGTCAAGGCCATGCCTGCACAGTGTTGGCAGCCAATGGCAGGGGTCAGGCCAAGTATTGCCATCACCTTCCCACATCGCCCCCACAGCCACTGCCACAAGCCTTCCTGGGAAAGGTGAGAGAAGTGGTGGGGAGAATAGAAAGGGAAACAGTGGTTGAGTATTTGTCCACAAAAACCAAGATGTTCATTCACCAGCTCTTGTTCTTAGTATTAAAAAATAAATTCACACAACACTTGTGTAACAAAAGGTATTAGATATGCAGGTTTTTGTTACGCAAAAGCATGGCTATGCAGGAAACTAAACTGCTCATCTAAGACACATGTTTTAGACACAAGTAAATGTTCCTTCCCTCCGTATTACATACAGCACTCCCATCAGAAATCAAGTAAAACCCTGCACTGCTGCCACATTATGCTGGTTCTCAGGAGTAAGAAAATAAACAAAGGAAAATTCAAAACAAACAAAAAAGCACCCCAAACCACACCAGCACCTTCTTACTTTTCCACTTGGCAGCCAACAGAAGTCCACACCTGGCACAGGGCAGAGCTGAAACCAACCTACATGCCTACCACCTCTGGGGTGGGAAAAATAAATAAATAATAATAAAAATACTTAAAAAAAAAAGAAAAAAGAAAAAAAATATTTATGTGGAGAGCAGCAGGCAGCTCCAGCCTGTCACTGCACGTGATTCTACTGAGCTGTTGGGTCTGTGGCTTTGTTAATGTTTGTTTCTTTGCATGCCAGATTGGAGCAGTCACACCATAGCTTTAAAACATTTCTTCAGAAGTGACTGCAAAATATTTTTGCTATGTTATTTGTTAGGTTGATTGAGTGCACCTCACAATGTGTGTGTGTGCCAATGCATGTTGCTCTGTGGCAGTGCTGGGCAGCCTTGGGTGCTGGGGTGCATGCCCCATAGTCCTGGGGCACTGAGCCCACTGGAGATCCTGGCCGTACACCCCACCATGCCCCACATCTGTGCCACATGGGGATTTTCACTACTCCTTCTCAAGCAGGATGGAAACCATTCACTAGGCTGTGCAGCCACAGGTATGGTTGGGGCGGGGGCTGTGCTAGTAGAGGTCAGCGCTGTTCCTGTGGGGCAGCCGGGCCTTCCCAGGGCGCTCGGGCTCCTCTCGTGCTGGGGGTCGCCGGGCACCACGGCCACCATCAGGACGGCAGAGTCCATCCTGACTGCCACCAGGCAGGCTGTCCAGTGTGCTCTCCTTGCTGCCAGCACCCGGCGGCTTGTCCCCACGGCGGCGGCGGGGCCAGGCAGCGGGGCAGCGGGCCAGGCAGCCGGGACGGGCCTCGGCAGTGCAGGCGTACATGCCGGCGGGCACAGCCAACACCATGGCGCAGACGATGACAACAATGTGGATGAGCTTCTCGCGCTGCTCCAGCTGGCTGATGTCGCTGCCTGTTACAAAGACAACACACTGGCCCTTGCGGGGTGCTTGGTTGCGGACGGCCACACAGACTTCATACTTGGTGGCAGGCAGCAGGTCGGTCACCGAATAGGTGTTGACACCGGGGCCAATATAGATGGCATCCTTCTGCGCGGTGTCGTACCGGCCTACCAGCAGTGTGTACCAGATCTCCCCTGGCTCTGCCACTGCTGCTGCTGCGAACCACTCCAGGGTGATGCCGTAGACCGTCTGCTTGGCAATACGCACCTCCACATGGGCGCCTGGCTCAACCGGAGCGGCAGCGGCCCAGCCCGGCTGTGTGGCAAAGGCTGGTGGGGTACCCACATGAAGCATGATGGCCACCGAGGCGTTGCCCAAGAAGTTGGCGGCTGTGCAGGTGTAGTTGCCTGCATCTGCAGGCCGTACAGCCGGGATCAGCAGGTCAGAGCGGACAGTCTCCTCGCTGATGGGCTGAGTGGAAACTGCGGGGCGGAAGGAAGCCATGTCAGTGGCTTGAGCAGCCATATTGTAGCCCTGAGAACACCTCAGAACAGGGTGGGGGTTAGGGGGCCAGGCAGCTCCTGCCCATCCTGGGGAAAAGGGAACAGGAGTGTGGCCCTGGCAGCCAAAAGAGCCAACCCAGTCCTGGGGCCATCAGTCACAGCACAGCTAGCTGCCTGAAAGAAGTGACTGGCCCACTGCACTCAGCATTGGTGCAGCCTCACCTCAAGTACTATCTGCAGCTTAGGGCACTACAGTACAAGAAAGATATAATACTATAATGTTGTGTCCAAAGTAAGGCAACAAAGATACTGGAAGGACTGAAGTGCATGACTGCTGTGGAGCAGCTGAGATCCCTTAGCTCGCTCAGTGTAAAGAAGAGTGTAAGGACCCTCACTGGTCTCACAAGGGGAGCAAAGAGGCATGTACTGACCTCAGCTCTTTGGTAACAATAGGATGCAAGGTAAGGGCTTACGCTGCATCAGGGGAGGGTCAGATGGTAGGAAAAGACCTTCCACTGAGAGGCTGGTCAAGCACTGGAACAGACTCTTGAGGCAGTGGTCTCAACATCAAGCATTCTGGAGCTCAACAACTGTTGAGACAATACTCTAAGTTATGTGATTTAATTCTTAGCTTGCCCTGTGTGGAGTGACAAGATGGACTCAATGATTGTTGTGGGTGCTTTCCAGCTCAGGATATTCAGTGAACCTAACCTGAGAGGGACATTTCACTGGGCAGACCCTAAATGCCTCAGGGAGCTCAAGCACTGGAGGCAGGGCACTGGAGGTGGCCTCGCCCACCCATGCACCATCTGCCCTCCATGTCTCCAGGCTGCAAGAAAGCAGGGAGGTCTCTCCAGTTCAAACGTGTGCTGCATCCTCCACTAGACTGGAAATTGAAAAATTCCATTCCCAAGAGGCTCTGGCCCCAAAAAAGAGGCACATGAGGCCAAGGAAGGGTTGAGCTGGATGCAAAATGCAATTTTAGTAACTCTACGAACTAACCCATCATCTACGCAAACATGGGCACATCAGTAAGGAAAACCTGTGTGTAATTAATCCAGCATGTGCTCATGGAAAGATGCACAAGTGCTGCTAAAATGCTGAAATAAATCAAACATCAGACCAAGATTAAGGGCAAATGCTGCCTTACTTAGATAGCAGGATCGTTAGGGCTACATGTAACCTGCACAGTGGCTGTGTGTCCTTTTAGCTTTGAACGTATGAAAATAGCAACTTGCCCTGTTGAAGGCTGATACCAAAAATAGCTGTGAGGGAGGACTTCTATGAGACCAGCTGGACAGAGAGGAAGAGAAAAGGTCTCTTAGTATGAAGACTTCAGCAAAGCAGATAAATTAGCGGGGTTTATGCAGAACAACAGCGTTCATTTTGGTTATAGAGTGTGAGCGGACAGTGTCTAGTGATGTGGCTTCAAGGGTTTGTGGATTGCATGGATATTTCCTGAGAAAATATATGGGAATTGTCTACAAGTGTGTACGTGTTCACACATGTGCTCCTAAACACATATATAAATATATAATTATATACAGAGAGATACATGTACAGAGAATGTGTATGCATAGAGGCTATATATATGTAGACATATCTAGTCACACACACCTACGTACTTATATATACTTATATAATTGTATATTATGTAGTATATATTATATATTTATACACATGTCTAGATAACTGCATATTTAATATATATGTGTGGCTGAGGTATTATTTATAGTTCTTATATCATTTGCCATGATGGAAGGGCTACTAATAAAAATCCACACGTCATAAAATAATTGTGGAACTTGTTCCTTTCATCTTTGACCAATTTCTTACATGAAGTGTGATAATTAAGATTGTGTGGATTCTTTTGCAACCACAATGACAGTGATGCACCAAAGAGGCAGAGAACTGGTATGGTGACTAGATGGCCTGAAGAACTATGTCAGCAGAGGAGCAAGACATAAATAAATACAAAAAAAATCTTTGCTTTGCTTACCATTAAATGCCCGTAGAAGTTTGAGTGCATAGGTCCACCAGACAGCTGGGGCAGGGCTGGCTTGCACAAAGCAGGTCAGGGTGATGTTCAGCCCCACTGGGACTGTAAGGTTGGTGTCAAGGGCTGAAGTTTGCGGCTTCATGCAGCTGTTGAGCTCCACTTCATGAAAAAACTTCCCTGCCCTGAATTTCGGGCTTGAGCAAGTTAAATAGGAATTCATCAGAATTATAGGAGGGCCAACTGACTTGATAAACTGGACAAATCCCCTCAGGCGGCAGTCACAAATCCACGGGTTGTCATGGAGGGCCAGGACAACGTTGGAAATAGCTTCTCCCTGCCCTGCCGCCCTCTGGCTTCTCTGGTAGATAGGCCAGCTGTAGAAGACATCTCTGGATATGACAGTAAGCTGATTTGAGGATAGATCTAAATAGGTCAGGTTGGGCAGATAGCGGAGCGCGTGTTCTGGAAGGACATCCAGCCGGTTGTGCTTCAGGTCCAGAATTTTCAGAGCTGGGGTGTCTTGAAATGCTGTCCATGGCACTGAACTTAATTTGTTCCCTTGCAAGCGCAGCTCCTTCAGAGCCGGCACATACTCCAGGCTCTTCATGTGCATCACCGTGATGTTGTTGAAATTGAGCCAGAGATACTCCAAGGCACTAATGTTCGCAAATGACCCGCGAGGCAATTCTGTTAGGTGAGAGTTTTCTATTCTAATTTTTCTAATGTCTTGAGGGATGCTTTCAGGAATCTTCCTCAGAAGTGCAGACATGCAGAGTAAACTCCTGAGGAGGCAACAAGAAAATTCTCTAGGTCACATACCACTTTCATGGCTAACAAATCAGTTCCCTACACAGGTTTGCAAGCACACAAAGAATTATGAAGTGTTGCTTTCGTGGCATGCAGAAGCAATGTATCCATCCTTCAGTTCAGTTTTACACCCATTTTTCCCACTAAGAACACTATTAAAAATAAGTTTTAAAAAGCATTAAAAAAATGTTACACATGCAACTACGTATCTCAAGGAAATAAAAGAGATCTCAAAATTATATCTTAAGGATGGTAATGTGCAGTATTAGCTATAGAAAAGGCATACCACGAGGCCACTTGGTTTTGGTCCTCATCACAACAACAAATATGTATAGGAATATATATATAGAAATGTCTCAGCTGCTTCACTGGCGCTACAGCTAAGGTAACTAGCTTTCTTACCTTCCAAAACTGTCTTGAGAACAAGAGCATCCTGTGACACAAGATGAAATAGAAGGGTTTATCTTGTGGAAGGCCACAAGAAGAAGAAAAATGTGATGAATAGTAGGGTCCATATTCTCCTTTAAGACAGCACTGTGCAGGGTGTTCACCAAACATGCCAACAGCCTCCAAGAAGCAAATCCTATTATCTGTAATCTTCCTTGACGCAGAAATAAATCCTGCTGGGGACCCAAGCCTAAAGAAGACATGTAGTATGGTTCACAGCCTATGTCGAAGGGCTAAAAATCACCCCTGGGCTCACTCCTGGCCACCTCTTATTTAGCCATGGGGATGATAGATTTACTTGGATGGTAATACAAAGCTCAACAGGTTCCTGAAGCCGAAAACTCTTGATACCAAGTAGTTAACCAGGCCTATTTACGTTTGTTTGTTTGTTTGTTTGTTTGTTTGTTTTAAAACGAGTCTGCTTAGTCTCCTGTATTTTAATGGCATTCATCAAAACCACAGTAGGCCAAAAACGACAGTAAGGGCCAGACCTCCCAGTTGTGATTTGGCAGCACATAGTGCTGATTGTGCAAAACATCAGGCTCCAAAACCTGTTCACAGCTCATTGCAAGATGCGCTATTACACATGGTGGGCAAGAAAACTACTCAGCTATTCTGTCACTGAAACTGGGCTCTAGTTCTCCAGTGAAACAACTACCTAAAAAAAAATATGTTTTTCCCCCTCGTTATCTCCATTCTTACACATTGGCAGTGAAAACAGCAACACAGGTACAGCCATTCCATGGACTTCCCTGAGAAAAGACTGGTTTTAACATTCATCTACATTGTATAAAATATAAAATTTCAGTGCTATTGCAATACTTTAAGTTCTCAGGCTTCCCATGTAAGACGTGCACCAATTGCTCTTTGGTCCCCTTGAAAAACTCAGTCTAAATAATTTCATGAGAAGATATATGTATATTTCTTTTTAAATCCAAAGCCAGCAGTTTTCAGTTCTGATTTCCAAGCAGCACTGTGTTCTCTTGGGGCCATCTAGCGTGCTTGGGCTTCATTACAGCCTGCTGGATGCAGCAGCCATCGGAAAAGGGCTTAACCTCAGTACCAATACATGTGAAGCTGGGTCACAAATCAAGATTAGCCTGAACCTACTTAACCTCCAACCTGCGGACCAGGATAGAAAAATATTTATAGCGCAGAAGCTTAGATGCATACATGTCTTTTGGGGCACGCGCGCTAGTGTAGCTGCTGTAAGCCTCCAGAAGACGTAGGGCTGATTCTGTAGAAAATCAACAGGCACTTTGATTTCAAGGCTAATCAGAAAAACAAACTGGTGGAGAACGTTGAGGACTGCTGCTGGGTTTTGTGACTGCTTCCAGCTCACAATTGGCAGGCTGCAATTAGTGGGCCCATAAGGCTGCCACTGCTGTCTATGCGTAGCAGCTAACCACAGCCATATGGGCATGATATTTTAACAAAAAATGCTCATTACTTACCATGATGTTGTACTTGATGATATTTCAACAAGTGCCCTGCATTCTAATGTGTCATTAGCAAGCCATGACATGAAAGAGAAAGGTTGCTGGTCTGTAGTGCAGCAGGACAGCAGCTACTAGCCCCCACCTGACCATGGTGGCTGCAGGGACATCACCGAGGGGTTCTTACAGTGTGGAACCAGCACAGACCCTGTAAGCCAACATAGGCGCTCCTTATCTCCTATTAGTATGGCTTAAGTGGCAAAGTGGTCACCAGTCAGTGGGGCTTGCTGGCTGAACCAGGAGGGCTGAAGGAGTGACACAGGTAGCAGTGATGAAAAGTTGTGTCACACAGTGGTCTCAGTCATGGGAACAGAAGCCTCAAGACTCCATGGGCCTACTTAGTGTAGGCACAAGCATCTAGGAAAGCAAACACCACAGGCACCAGTGCTCGCAGTCCTGTCCTGTAGTCTGCCATGGAAATAGTTCCTAATGGAACAATGTTATTATAATTTTATAGTAGTAATTTTGTAATTTTACACTTTATTATAGCTGCTGATAATATTTCATGGTAATAATAGAAGTAACGTACATACCAAAAAAGAGTTGGGCATCAGGAACAAGCCTATGTGTGCTGCAGAAGCCACTAGGGAAAAACTTTCAGATAAGGTGGAAAAAAAAACAACAGAAAACAGTGTCTTGATGGCACTCACTGAGAAAAATGCTCTAGGAAATGCTCATTTCATGAGCCACCAAAGTGCAACCTCTGGGTTGCGGATCACTGATGAGAAGTTGTGGTTGTTTTCTTGGTTCCACTTCTCCCAGTCCCACCTATCTACTATGAGGCTGAAAAAATGGCCTTTCAAGCAGAGCTGTCTGTCGGTACCATGAGCCAAAACATCAGCTGTTTTAAAGTTGATATTTATTTGCTACTTGAGAGGCCATTTAAATATTCCCAAAAAATTCCCAAAATTCCCAAGTGTACTCAGAAGGTTCAGTATTAACCTGAGGAACTACTGAGGAATTATATATCAAAATAAGATGAATTGGTGGGTAGAGTACCCACAATATGGGGTAGAGATTGGGAGGGAAGGAAAGAGTATACATCCTCCAAACAGTGTTAGCCACAGCCTTTATGTTTATGCTCCCTACTGGAGTGGGATTTTGTTGCTCTTCAATTCAGCCAAGTTTATGTCTGCCTGTAAATTTAATGGTCACTTTTGTGGCAGCAGATGTCCACTCAGTTCAGCTGCTCTTTACCATCATGTGGCATCACGATTGAAGCCAAAATGCAGAACAAGCTGTCTGAAACCCAAGCTGTCAAAATAAATTTCAATAGAGATATTGTATGCTAATCCATGGGAAGTGGAGTTTAAGAGACCACACTCACTGCCAAAGCAAATGCTGAAGGGAAGCCCCTTGCATGCCTCCAGCAAGAGCAAGGGATCAAAACTCTTGTCTTGAAATGATGGGCACATGCATCTGTAAGAAATCAAGTTAAGGCTTTACAATTAGAGTCCCTCTGCCAGGGTTATCAAAGCTAGAAATCCCTGCTAGGGAGGGCAGATGAGGTGAAGGCTACAGTTGGTTTTTCAGACACGGTGCATCTAACACCAAATGGCACAGGACTGAAAAAGCAGCTTTTGAAAAGAGGACGGTGATATGAAAAGGAAGAGGTAAATTTCTTCATGAACCTTCAACAGCAGCTATACAAACCTGCAAAACTTTCCCCATTTTCTCAGTAACCCAACACCCCTGGCAGCATCCCTCTGGGATTCCTGGCACAGCACTGACCTTAGCAGGTCCCGCAGAGGGTGAGCAATGCAGCCACCAGCCCCCCAGTACATTTAAGTAAGTCACTTCATGGAAATGGTAGTTATCAGCCAGGACATTATTTTGCACCTGTAGAATTTTTATACATATGTTCCATTGAAAATATTTGCAGAGACTTTATAGTTCAGAGCACATACCATTCTTTGTCTGGATCTGTTCGTCAGACAACCCGGGCACTTCTGAACATGTTTGCAAAACCATTTTTCAAAGCCTTAACCTACTTTTTTACCTTTCTTCTAATGCATTTAACTACTTGCAGTACTCCTTTTTAATCACTTTTGTCATATTATTTCCTTTATATTCTGCTCAATTCTTTCATTTTGATAGCTGCTCTTCTCAAGATACTTTCAATTAAAAACTGTTTTTCAGTACAATTCAGAGCTATTTGGATTCATTTTTAAAACACTATTACTTTCTTTTTGACACCTTATCCTTAATATTTCACTTTTGCACCAAGAAAACCAAAAAATTAAAGTGGGGGGAGGAGGGGAGAGCACAGAAACAGTCCTTACAGCACTTCTGTCCAAGGACTGACCTTAACCAAGTAAGAAACTGTTCCCAGGGATGAGTTCTCAGCCAGCTCTGTTCTGCGTGCTGTGACCAGAGACCATCACTTGCCTGCGCTGACCCTGCTGAAAGGAGGTCCCTAACACCCGTAGGTTAAAGAAACAGAAAAGTGCAACAAGGCTTTTATTCGCATTTTCACTTGCCTCATACAACTGCAGATCTCATCCAGAGTTTTGAAATTCATCTGCCATCCATTCAGCAGAAAATCAGTTTACCTGTAACAGTTTGAAATTTCACATACAGTTTAGCAAAGTATGACACCACAGAACACAGAGCTTACACATGTTTCGATCTATTGCCTACCTTGTGTGAATCACCAGTCTGGTACAGATATTCTGGTTTTGGAGCAGCAGCTGGGCTGCTAAAGCATTTTGCCTCACCTACAAGACAGTGAGAATCATAGGACCATAGGAAATAGAAATGGAAAATCACATTTATTCTACTTGGGATTGCTATTTATTCAAAGTGCAAAAATATCCAGTAGAGTCTAAAGCTTAACACATCCACAAGGAAGGCCATGGGATGACCTGTCCTTCCTGTCCCCACAGGTAAGGAGTGATGGGACTGACCCAGCCAGTGCCTTTCTCACTGTGGTTGCAGACCCTGTGTTGGAGCAGGCAAGTGCTGTTCTTTGCCAGGACTAGGTGTGGCAAATTACCCTGCTCCTGCCTCCAGGCAGCTGAAAGGTAAATACATCTCACTCCCTGACGGCTGCAGACCTCACTTGTGGGAAAGCCCTTGGGCAGCAGGGCCACTCCATTCACCGCAGGAGAGCTTCAGGACAGCCTTGATTTTTCAATAATAAAAATTAGCCGCCCGTGCTAGGCTGGGCTCCTTGCTGATTTCTGCACAGCCCAAGGCAACACAGCCACAGATGAGGGCAGGAATTGGGTTGAAGAAAACAACAATCCTTTCAACCCATACCAAAAACTGCTACTGGAACATTTTTATTTCACCTTGAAGAAGGAGACTTGAAATCAATCCTGGGAAATACAAATGTATAAATAAATAATAGATCTACTAGATACTACCTATTTCATTAGTTAATCTATAGTGTTAAGATACATTTTCAAAAAGGTTATTTGTAAACATAAAAATCTATGCAGCAGCATGAATTGCTATACAGAGGGACTGAAAAATTCTCCCAATACAAGAGAAGTTCCTTCTCATGAATGTAAAGAGGACAGGGAGTCCTATCAGAAACCATTGTAGCACACTCTCTGTTGCTAGCCTTTATGCTGAGATCAAATGATTTGTTTTTTTTTCCATCAGGTCAAGTAGTCTGACATCACAGAAATCCTTCAGGACAAGGAGGACTTGCAGAATACAGAGTGTCATTCCAAGTACTGAATTTTGTAAATCCACATTGTACGTACACATCCAGAATGCGAGTGGAGATCTTTCCAAGACATTTAAAGCATACATTTCAAATCGATTCCAAAAGACTGAGGCTTCATCAATTACCATTTCAGCTTTGCTGGATCCCTCCCATTCAACATTTGGCAGATCATGCATTCTTTATTAAGAATATTTATTACATACATAAAGCCATTATATACAGTATTACAACCTAAGGGACAGGAGTAGAAAATTACACAGCTGGGAAGTGCTTTGTGACAAGTATTCAGATCCAAATTCCCGCAGAACTGCAGGACTTCAGTAACAAATAACTGATTAGCAAACCGTGGTTAGAAAAACACATTTAGACAAATATTAGCCTTTATTCTTCTTTTTTTTCCAGGGTTTTCAAACTTGCAAAATGTTTGAAACCCAAATATCAGCATGGAGCCTTTGCTACCATTGCTGCCACAGCAGAAGTACCGCAGAAGCGTGCCCAGTCAGCAATACACACCTCTGCTCTAAACAGAGCAAGAGATTTTCATGGCTGAACCACAAGTGCCCAGCTAAATCCTCTGACCTTCACTACCGGTTTTACCAGTACAGCCAGCAGCAATGACAGGGCTGCTCTAGGAGATTTTTGCAGAACTATCTAATGTAGGTTTTGCAGTATGGTTGCAAAACATTACAATGCCACACATAATTTGCAGAATAGGCTACTGTATGATTTTTAAGTAGCATAGCTGATACAAAGCATACTGTACTAATTACAACACTGCTAGAAAATGACAGCTAGGTCTGATACTGAAAGGTCTGTGTGGTACTGTTGTTCAATTGCGTGATAAGGAGAACAGTGGTTAGGGTCAAAATGCTATTCTCAAACTTAATCTCTTACGTGTTCTTAGGAGTCGATTGCTTTTTGTCTCGAGTCATATCTCTTTGCACATTTCTTTGAACTGAGAATATAAAGCTGTTGTTAGATGCACTACAAACAATTGTATTTAGCTATTTATTAAGCATAAATTCGCCTGTTTCATGCAAATATGCAGCGCATAAAAGGTAAGACTCTATCTTCATATTCACAGATATTTGTATTAAAATTATCAAGTACTCCCCGGTTTGTAAACCAAAGAACCATAAAAGAGCTGCAAATAAAATACTTAGCATATTGCAGAGCAGGTACTAAACAGCACTGAGCAGAGCATGCTCAAAAGTGTTGCTTAATGTCCTCACACTCAGTGTGCATGCATCATTTTATGAAAATAAGAATGGTCCAAGAGAATGAGACCGTTAGCACAGAAGCTTTTGATTGAGTACAAAACATCAAACCCCAGCTGTTCAAACAACACATTCCTATAAAGTCTGGGCATCTTCTACTTTCTTGCATCCTCCTCCAGAATATGCCCGAGACACACACATTGACGCAATGGCATGCAGTGTTGGAGCACAGTCATATGTACAGCCATATGCTTTCCATCTAGCAAGCCAATGACCAGCCTAGTAACTATCAGCAAAAGTATTCATTAGGTTGCCCTTCTATCTTTGGTATTGCTTCTGAGTCCACACTGGATCGGGCAGAGAGGAGCCTGTTAGACTCATCGGGGGTATGTCTAGTCAAGTATTCTCCTTCCACTCCTTTCACCTTGGCCCCAGGAGAAAGACTTTCAAAGGTGACATAGGACTCCTGAATTTCCTTGGGTTTCCTCACAAAGCACTTTTTGCAGCGTCTCTTCAGTGCCCCACAGCAAACCACCAATGTCAGAGGAACGGCAATGACACAGGCTACACTGATGACAACCACATTGATGAGTTTCTGGGTCCCTCCTGCACTAGCAACTTCATCTGTGGAAAATATGATGCACTGCTCCTTCCTGGGGATCAGCCCTTTCACACAGACACACACTATGTATTTGGTCTTCGGTAGCAGCCCATAAATGCTGACCTTGGTCTTCCCTGGTTCCACATTGATCCGACGCATGTCTCTCTCTCCAAAGACAGCGTAGAGAACACTGAACACTGTCGTGTTCTTTGCCAGAGGTGCTTTCCAGGCCAGGGTGACACTCTGGTCAGTATCTCCTATCACCCTGACAGATCTCACAATTCTCTCCGGCTCCTGCTGACCAGTTGGTGGGCTCACCAGTAGGTTTTGGGGGTTGCTATCTTGTGCTCCAGCTGGGATGAGGAGATCTTCTCCAGTGCCTGCTCCAGCCCCTAGGGTAGGCATGGTGGAGGTGGTGATAACGTACCTTGCCACTAGCTTGTCATTGTAGGCAGCTGCCTCCATCCCGCTTGCCTTCCCGCTCCACGTGCCCTTGGCATTGGAGCTGGGGTCATCCGTGCTTTCCGAATCCATGATGATGAGGGATATGAATGCTTCTGTTGCCCCCAGGAAGTTCTTTGCTTTACAAATGTACTCTCCAGAGTCAAGGTAAGAGACTACAGGCAGGCCTAGGATAGACCAGCTCATCCCATCACTAGAGATCTCTTGGTGCACTACAAAAAAGGAAAAATGTAAAACAGTCAATGGTCACTAGAATTAATGTGTTTTGTGAACTATTAGGACTCAATCAACAGAATATCTGTCTGAGACAGCAAAATCATTTATTTTTGCCACCAAGTACGTTACAATATTGAAGTGATTCCAAGAAAATGACATTAACGCTAAAATAAAGTTATGTTAGGATTTAGACTGCTTCAGAACAAATGGATGTGAAGCATTTCATGCTATTTCCCTCCACTTGAGACACAATTTGCAAACTAAACAGGGAAGTTCCCTCCATTTTCAAAAAAACTGAAATTTCACATATGCAGGTACAATATTTAAAGCAGCAGAGGGAGTGGGCTATAACACAACCTAGTTGAACGTTGAATGCACTTCTCTGAGACACAGAAAATAAAAACAGTGGAGATTTTCTTCAAAAATAACGCATGGATTAGTCTAGAATATACGGAGCAAAGCTGAAAAACGATTTTCCTTTTACTGTGAAATTAGGGCAGGTTTTTATATCAAGTCAAATACAGGGAAGTCTGATCACTTATCAAAGCAGACAGCTCCACTAAGCAATACGTACGCAGCTGAGTGTTGACTTTCTCATTTCTTTTGCCAAGCAGCTAAAAACTTGCATTTTTTGCATTTTTCTATTTAT
>JACDJE010000050.1:2428374-2494192 GCA_016647715.1 Pavo muticus | reverse complement strand
GGGGGGGGGTGAAGCATCTTCTCCATTATTTACCCAGCCTTCTTAGGATGAGCATGTAATACCTCTCCTTTCCCATTTAAAGGTAAACAAAGGAGACATTTGAAAGGCAAAGGTAAGACAGGATGAAAACCTCTCAAGCCCACATGGTTCAGGATCCAGCCTTGGCAACCGAGGCACATTCCAATGGCATTGAAATGAAATAGCAGCAAAACTTACCTTTTCCATTTAATTTTTTACTGAACGGAAATACTAGGAAACAAAGCTACCAGTCTTCCTATGGCCTTTCCCCATTCATGTAGACACTGAGCTTTTTCTCATTCTTTTGTACTCAGAACACCACTGTTTCAGTTGATATAGCAACACTGGCACAACAGCTGCCATTGCTGAGAAATAATGCATATTTTCAGCCAACTTTTTACTAAAAGGTGCTCAAGTCTGATTTGATGGGGCACAAAATCCATCATTCTCAGTTGTAACTCAAAGTAAACTCAATGTACATTTTCAGGAAAGCATTCTCTGTTTTATATTTTGTTGTGACTCTCTTTCAAATGTATGAGAAATGTTTGCAGCGTGATGATAGACATCATTACAAGGAGAGGCCCTGCTACAACCTGTACATGACGCATAGCAGAGGAATAGCTTGTGAAGATTCCCCAAAAAGGTTGCTTATTACAAGTGGTTCCACTGCTGAGAAGAGAAATGCTCTCTCCTCTGCATGCACTGCTACAGTAACCCTTTGTAGTTGAGACCCCACACTTTCCAATCCGGCCCAGGAGACAGTACCATCTGGGGAGATTAGAAAAAAAATGAAGGTTCAGATTCTGAGCTAAAACCTTAAAAAGCTAAGAGCAACTGCCTTGAATGTAGCAATGGTTTCTTTCATAAATTCCCCGGACATTAAAGGACCAACTCACATTGCAATTCTGTGTCCAACCAGTTGGAATGGAAATGAAAATATGATTGCTCACAAAGGCAGAAGCTATCCAAAGACTCCCTCCATAAGCAGGGTATGCACGGGAGAGGAAGTTGGTCATTGTATCGCCTAAAGAGCATTTTTCTAAGAGGCCTCATCAATATTTCGTAAGTGAACCACTCACTGGAAGCATGGCATTTTTACTGAAGCGTTGCATTCCTCAGTGGTTCAGTGTTTTTTTAATTATTATTATTTTTAATCTATCAGTGCCTTAATGTTGCATGTTTGCAGTCCTCCTTCTTTGCCACAGAAGATCTGAATTCCAATTGAATTCATGCCAGACATCTCTCCTCCAGAGATGTTCCCTAATTGATTAATAGTAGCTCATACTTACTCTTAAAGACCCATAAAAGAAGTCAGTGGGAATCCTTTTCAGTGACTGAATAACTAACTAAATTAAGACAGTCTCTTGCTACAGCAGGACATATCTCATTTCTTCAGCTCCAACAGGTTTGCAGAAAACCCTTCAAGTCACCTCACCACCAGCACAATTGTGAAACAAAAAATGATAGCATGTATTTATCTGATGATATTTACATCAACATGTAAGCAATCTTACAGCCTACAGAAAATTTCAATGCTATAGTGAATTACACAAACTACTATACTCCTTGAGAGCATCTCTGCCAAGAAGTACCTGGGGGTAGACGAAAAACATAGTATGAGCCAGCAGTGTACACTTGCAGCCTGGAAGGCCAACAGCATCCTGGGCTCCATCAAAAGAGGGGTGTCAGCAGGGACATGGATGTGATTGTCCCACTCTGCTCTGCCCTCATGAGGCCCCATCTGGTATACTGTGTCTCCCAGCACAGAAAAGACAACATTTGGATCAGGTCCAAAAAAGGGCCATGAAGATGCTCAGAGGGCTGGAGCACCTCCGCTATGAAGACAGGCTGAGGGAGCTGTGCTTTTTCAGCCTGGCAAAAAGAAGGCTGCAGGAAGACCTCATTGCAGCCTTCCAGTACTTAAAGACAGCTTACAGACAGGAGATAAATCGACTTTGTTCATGGGTAGATAGTGATAAGACAAGGGGCAATGGTTGTAAACTATAAAAGGGAAGATCTAGATTAGATATCAGTGAGGAATTTTTCACTGCGAGGGTGAAAAATGAGGCGCTGGCATAGGCTGCCTAGAGAGGTTGTGGATGCCCCAGCCCTGTAGGTGTTCAAGGCCAGGCTGGATGATGCAGCTGTGGGTGACCTGATCTAGTGCCTGATTTAGTGGCTGGCAACTCTGCCATGGCAGAGGAGTTGGAATTAGATGATCTCTGAGGTCCTTTTCCAATGAAGCCATTCTATGATTCTATAATGAGTTACAGTGAATCTTAATGTTGCGCCCATTCCTATTTTTATGTCTTTTATCAGTGAGAAGTAGCTATTGTCATAAGCTTCTATATGCTTTGCAGCACACAGAAAATAAAGGTGTAGGACTCGCTCACGCAGTCCACCCTGGGGGAAAAAAGCTTAAGCTTAAACGTACCTGTGCCATTTAGCGGAGCACCGTCAGCCCTTCTCCAGCTGAGCTCAGGAATGGGCACCCCTGTTGTCCCACATCGCAGTAGCACAGTGCTGCCCAGGATGGTCTTTACTTTGGCTACAGACGTATGTACAACAGGGCTTTGACACTTCCTTAGCTCAACTTGGCTGAAGAAGACTCCTGCAAGGCTGCGAGGGGTGAAGCATTTCAGCCTGGGCTCAATGAACGCTATGTTGGGAGACTGGAAATTCAGGAAATGGACCATTTCATACAGACTGCAGTCACACGCCCAAGGATTGTCTTGCAAACCTGTCAAAAGAAATCAGAGCACTCAGTCACTCCAACAGTATTTTTGTTACTGCCACTTTTGTTTCTGCTTTTCAGCAGGACAAACTGATAGATTCCCAGTCTGCCCCTAGAAAAAGATATGCATGGGGATCGTAGACCTCTGCTGCTGTTGGCTGAGGTTGAAGTGTCTCACAGTACTGGTCAGTAGAAGGGAGAAAATTGGGTTTGCTAAGGTATCTCAAAACCTGGACATTAAATCACACTCATGAAGTTCAAAGCAAGGTAGTTTGTGCCAAGAATACTTCACTGCTTATGCATGTAATGAAGCAAAACAAATAGTTTGTTATAAAGACTCTGGGAAAAATAGTCATGGGAGTGATTTGGTTATTTGTTTTCATTTTCCTAATAAGACACAGTCTATGAAATTCTTCTTGCCAGTGATCTTTAAAATTATTAGCCAGCTATAGTCAGGCTAACAATCAGGCCTACAGTAGACTTATACACATCTATTAGACAGCACCTGTATTAAGAATATGCACATAGGAAGGGATATATTAAAGAGAACACTCCTGCTTCACTGTCCCAAAATGTTTTTCTTTTTCTGCTTTCCTACTCTTTCAGTGTGTGCATACTGAACTCAACTTCTAAAAAAAGAAAAGAGATATTACCCCATTAAAAATAGATCTGTGAAGATGGTACTGAAAAAGCAAAATCAGATCTGGAGCAATGCACAGGCACTGTATTGTGACTAAATCCGTATGTCATCTCACTCAGAAATATTCACATTTGCCTGTCCTACAAACAGCTTCTGGTCTTTAACGGCTTTAGCTAGCAGCACTGCCACTGGGGATTTTAGACTAAATCCAGGCATGCGTTTGAAGACTAAGGCAGGAGCTCAGTGTCCCAGACCTGTCTTCAAGGGGGCTTCACCCTCTCTTTTCAGCAGGCAGCCCAAGGACAGGGCTCAGGGCTGGCAGCAGCCTGAAAGTAAGGAGCACTACTATCCCCTCGATTCCCAGCAAGCAGAAACATCTGCCCTCACAGCAGTGCTGCTACTGCTGGCCCCTGGGGCATGGCAGCAGCAGTCACGCAAGCCGCAGCTTTTCAGCAAGAACCAACACTTGGAACAAGCACAGTGCGTGCAGCACAAGGCTCCACGAGCATCAAGGGGCTGCTTGAATTTGCTAGAGTTAGCTGAAACACAGGGTACATCAAAAGACCCTGATGCCCCAAATGAACTGTTTTAAAGATTCTGCTGAAAAATATCTCGCTGAGACCACTGCACACCATCCTCCATAGGCTTGAAAGGGAGTCTTGGCAGGAGTGCACCACTTATTAATTAAAATATGTAAAAGGAAGCTAAAGAAAGAATGAAAATTAAGATCTCGGCTGTGATATTTTGTGGCATTTTTGCTATCTGCTTACTTCTGACTTCATGTACTAGATAACAATTTATTCCAGATATTCTGGCAAAATAACAGCTTTAACTTTTTGCATTGCCACTTTAGTTCCTGTACAGACTCATCATAGATTAATTAATCAGTAGAGCCATCCTTCGTGACACTTTATTATTATTATAATATTATTATTATTATATTATTATTAACTCTGAGATCTGCTTTTCCCTTTTCACAGGCAGGTCACGCGGGCAATCTTCACACTCAGAATCTTGCAGCCTTGGTACAGACTATCAGCCAGGAAACTATTGCTGAGACCACTTTTTCTTGAAGCAATGTACAAGCAAGGGCCCTGAAGAGGATTCACAATGATGCAGTGTAGACAAGGGAAGGGACTGAGCTAATTCTTTGCTGTTTGTGGATTTTTCTATGACTCCATATGAAACAGTCAAATAAAACACATAAAACAGCAGAGCAAGATACAGACACGCAGCTGTGCACTCTCATTTTGCTTCTGCAAAGGGACACGTGTTTCTCCATGGGTGTCAGCAGAATAGGAGCTAGGAGGTGGCATGTCTATACATTACGGTATGAATGCTAGCATTATATTCATTTGCTCACATGAATTTTTTAGAATTCTGGGACAGGCAAGCTGCATGCAGCTGCTTGTGCAAACACTCAGGTTGGCCATGAGCAGCAAAATGATCTGTTTTTCCTGGCAGTGCACTCTCTTCCGTACTGAATGGAAGAACGCTTTTACGAGCAACTTTACTCTGAAAAGTAAATAAAGAAAAGAAAATGATCTCGGCAGTGTCTTGTCTTGCCACAAACAAAATGGGCAATCCCAAACACTGGGCTTAAAGAACTTGATGTCACACCCGGCAAAATAGGATGGGCAAACACCTGCTCCTTTCCTGATGCTAATCAAACCTTAACACCTGCTAAGGACACTAGAAGTTTTTTTTTTTTATGTGGCAATTGGATTCTTTTTAAAGTTCTGTGTCTTTTTCCACTGTGACCTGGTTTTAAAAATTGTATCTCCCCTAAATTTATCCAGAGAACAAGAGCAGATTTTGCCAAACACTTTCCAGAGTGAGAGAAAATGTTTCTGATGAGATTATCATCAAAATGCCTGAATGGTTGTACACCCATGGCTGTAGACACAACACCTGCAGATGCACACATCCCATGGAGCAAAGAGCCAGTAGAGCTAGGTCAGTTCATAACAAATAAAGGCAGCAGATGGCAACAACTCTGAAACATCATCAACCTGCTGAGGATTTGAACCAGCGTACTATGGCTAAAAGGCTAAGCAGTAATCCCCTGAACTAGTAAATGTACTCAGAACCTCATCTGAGTATTTGGAGTAATTAAGACAGTGGCCTGTAATTTACTCTCTGACACAAAAATGTACTATTGACCTGGACCATACTTCTGAGGAGCATAGAAATGCCACCAACAAGTGGATTCTCACCCTTGGAGGCAGCATTATGTTAGCAGCTGTGGGGAAACTGAAGTTTTAATTCTATGCAGAGAGATAAACGAGACTCTTAAGAGGTGCATACTAGGACAAACTGGCTGTTCTGACCCAGATTTTTCTCAACTCTTTACAAGGGTAGATAACAGCAGGACAAGGGGAAATGGTTTTAAGTTGAAGGAGGGAAGATTGGATATCAGGGGGAAGTTCTTTACTATGAGAGTGGTGAGGTGCTGGAACAGGCTGCCCAGAGAGGTTGTGGATGCTCCATCCCTGGAGGTGTTCAAGGCCAGGTTGGATGGGGCCCTGGGCAGCCTGGTCTAGTATTAAATGGGGAGGTTGGTGGCCCTGCGTGCGGTGGGGGGGTTGGAGATTCATGATCCTTGAGGTCCCTTCCAACCTGGGCCATTCTGTGATTCTGTGAGAGTTTATGCTCAGCTGCAGGTTCATTCCTTTTTAACCTGGAAATAGGAAGCATTCATCTTTTTATTTAATGCTGTTTAAAACTAATCAACTCCATGCTATCTTTTAGTAGAAAACAGCACTTGAAAGATGTGGAGCTCTAATCACCTTTGTATGTTCCCCAAAAGTGGCAGTGTTCGTAAATAAAAAGCACTTGAAGAGGAGTAACTGATTTTGTGTAAGAAAGACTCAAGTCTGTGATAAAGTTTAGGGTGTAATAAGCTGGGTGTGGAAAGGCTGAAGCAAGTTGGTTAAGGTGTAAGTGAATGTGCACACTTCATATAGGGCATTAAATGAGCAGTGTACACGTCATAGTAACCACAGTGAGTGAAAATGCTATGATAAGACCAGAAGCTCTTGTCATTTTGCCTACTGCAAAATCACAGTCACTCTTACCTAAGATGATCTTGGAGTTATCGTTGGGAAAGTAAGGGACTGCCTGCAGGTTGGCCCAGGTAGAAATAAGAGCCTGAGGAAGAGTCATCAGTTTGTTGCTAGACAGGTCCAGGTACGTGATATTCTTGATGTAACGAGCAGCATCTGGAGGGATTGAGGTAAGTTCGTTGTTGTGTAAATCCAGAAGCCTTAACTGTGGCATGTCAGACAAGGTTTCCCAGGGAAATGATATTAAGTCATTTCCATCTAGCCTCAGCTCCAGCAAGCGACGGAGGCCCTTGAAGGTGATCCCGCTGAGGCTGGCCAGGGAGTTATAGGGCAACCAGAGGTACTCCAGGTTGTGAAGAGCATGGAAAGCTTCCCCCGGCACCCTGCGGATGGCTGTCTTCTCTATTCGAAGCTTGAATGTGTCTACAGGGATGTTCACTGGGGTGAGAGTCATCTCCGGGTCATTACACAGCACCGTCCTGGTGAGAAAGAAACACAGATGCAACTTTCTTATATTTTGAGACATTTTGAAAATTTCAGTACAATATTTTATCTGCCTTTCTTTTTTCAAAAGCTTTGTTCTTGTATTTCTTACTTGCTGCTGATTCCCACATCATCACCGTAAGTACATTTGGCTTGCACTAATTCTTACATACACACACTTTCTGACTGCAGAGATTGCACTCTCCTGAAGTGGTGTGAATCTGATTCTGGCCCATACTGTGTTCCTGCTTTTTGTCTCTTTCAGGTTTTTGTTGACGTTATTGATCTGTTCTGGCTGTATTACCCCTTTGTGAGAATAAACAATTACCTGATCAGGGCCAAGAACTGCGTAAGACACCAATATGATGTGCAGAAAATGGCAAAATGGCGTTTAATCACACATGGCATTTGTTTATATACCTTTTGCTCTACTTCGTCTACACCCCTAAAGGTGTATTGTCCAATTACTGAGCTCGGGGGGGCACTATCCCGTGACATCCCATAGCCTCGCTGTCGCCTAATACAACATTTCCCTCTCCCCCAAGCTCAATAAAGCATTGTCCCGTTACAACGCGAACGCAATCTTACACACACCTAAATCTATCTAAACCCTATACTAGTTACAATATTTCGTGAATTCTGTGATACCCTAAATGTCTATCAAAAGCAGTGTATATCGTGCATTGCAAACAATTCTACAATTCTACAAATATCTTATAAAGCATAGAAGGCAAACCAAAAGCACACAAAGATTGCAAACCTTATTAAAGAAACTTAAGTAATTATTTTAGCCATGAGCCTATACCCTCAAACAGTCCATCCAGCCACTTCTTAAAAGGATCAGTGTCTCTTCTCTTTTCTTATCTTCTGCGTGTGTTCTTACATTCATTGCAGCCTCTTGTGTACAGATCCATTGTGGTTACTCAGGTCGAAGCAGCACATTCCTTAAACATCCTAATATCCATGGCCATAAACTAACAAAGAAAATCTATAACAGCTTAAGTATTGCTAAATACATTCAATAAGGCACTAAATACATAATATAAGGCAGATAAAGATTAAAAGCACCAGAATTATAGTTTTAAGTATCTGTGTGAACAATGATGTAATTTTCACCAAATAATACCAGAAGCCAGTCACTGAATAGATCTCTTGGTTGTTATGTTCCAGCTTCGGCTTTGCTTTTTCCAGCAGTGAATTCTGCAGAGAGAATGTTGTTTTTAAGATCTGGCCTAACTTTTCGAGATGGAACCCATACAATTTTGCCTGTCTCTTCATGTTTCACTGCGGCGTATCCTCTTCCCCATACTAATATCCTCCAGCCTGTTTCCCATGTTCCGGTGTCCACTCTAACCTTAACCGGAGGACCCTCGCTTAAGATTTTAGGTTGCCAGTGTTTCTGCACGGGAGTTCGAATAGAATCTCCACGTTCAAAATGATTCAAAGCGTACAGAGCTTTTGCTAGTATCTCTGCCTGTCTAGCCACAGGGATCCTGTCCCTGTTTGTGGTCCTTATGACAGACAGCAATGTCAATGCACTGCAGAAGATGCTAATGCATTCTAAAATAAAAGGATCAATAAACCAAACATTAAAGGACATGTAAAAAGAAGCCTTAACTGTTTGATGAAGTTTGGGGTGGGATAAAGTAGTACAGACTGTATGCAGCACAGGATCTCTGCTCATGAAGCGAGGAGAAGAAGTCAACTTACTAGTAATACTCTACAGCAATCTCTGCTTCACTGTGAAACTGGAAGGTTTGTAGGGATGCAATGGTCACTTCACCACAGAGATATACCATTTATGAGGGCAAAAGTACAGAAAACTAACCCTTTAGAAAATGCTTTACTGAAAGCAAGGCAGATTCATATGTCTTAATCATTCCTTTCTATTTCTAATTTCTGGAGTTTAAATCCTGAAAACCCCATGCAGCATTTTGCAGTCTTTGTATAAAAAACTGTAACTTTGTCTTTGCCAAGATGAGAAAAAAAGGCAAGTTCTTAACAAAGCGCAAAGCCACCTCACAAAACATAGCAGGTTAGATCAGCATGTCCCACTCCACACGCTAAACCAAATACCTCAAGTAATGTAATGTGATCAGTCGAGTACCATTTTCTTATCATACTGCCTGACTGATAAATGAGACATTACAAAGCTGCCAAAACCAGACGGACGTTGGCTGAAAGCAACTATTCCTCTACTGTCTGCAACAACAAATAACATGGCTGAACTGCTCTTGTAGTTTCCTGGAGTTAAATGTTATTAGAGCCTCCGGTTAATTTATAACCAAAAAACCCAATGTATTTCTGTCATCCAGCACTTCTATGGTGGCATTAAGTCCTGCCCACTCTCAGCTGAGGGCTGAGATTTCACTGAAGAAAAGAAATACGTCAAATAAGAAAAATTCAGAGATCATCTCTCAATAAAACATTTGCTTTTGTGTATACATGACACAAAATGTTCACTAGCAGAGATATTATCACAGCAAAACTGTGCTCTGATGCTCCTCATAGCGTCCCTAAACTATGTTGCTAAGCACTAAACAATAAATCTATAGGATAATCTCCTTCTACTAGTGAAAAATACAAATCTTAGTGCAGAAAAATGCAACATCATGCTCCTTAAGAGACTAACGAGCATTTGCTTTATTATGCATCTTACCAAAACACACTGCAGCTTTTTCCAGTCTCTGAAAGGAAATTCTACCAGGAGCTATGACACTTACGGAGCAATAATAGGCTCTCCTGCTATTGTGCTCCCTTTTAAAAATTCTGAATTATTTGTGGCTCTGACACCGTTCTCACTGGGACAGTTTCTGGTTTTAAAACTATGCAGCCATAAAAAAGATGAAGCAGATGCACTCGATGGAGATCCAAATACAGAGGACAGCATTTCATTGCTGCATCGTCATCTTGTCTAGAAAAAACATTTCTTCTAAAGGAGTTATCAGATACTCTCTGCCACAAACCTCCTCTACTGTGAATTAGATCTGATAAAAACGTAGCCTGTATTTCATTAGGTCAGATCATTAATTTCTCATTACCCTTCAGAATGACTTTTTTTCTTATTGTAGTCCTCCAGTGCAATCTCTGTACAATGGTGCTGCTCCCCACAGTAGATACCCTTCTGGCCTTACCTGCCTTTTCAACGGAAAGTTTCCAGTCTGAGAATTGTCTTATTTTATTTTTATTGTCTACTTTTTTTGTTTATTGTTATCCAGAGTCAATTACTTTGCCTAAAATCTCCAACCCAAGGATTTTTTAAGTAAGCGGAATGGATTGAGGGCTTTGGTACCGCAAAATAAACCTGCTTACACTTTAGAAACAGATCAACAGAACAGAATAAAACCAGTATATTCGGCATGAAGGCAAAAAAAAGAAAAACGTTTTAATTGTATTCCTTTTTGCCATTGCCCCAGCCGTAATTATGGTGCTGTTCTCACAGAGGAGATGCCCAAACGCTTTCTCTGAAATCAGCTTACTGTGTTTTCAGAAGCTAATCCCCTGCAAATAAAGCTGGAGAGCAAAGCGACTGAAAAAATAACAGACATGAAGCCTAGACACAACATTTTCTTCTGAAAACATCCTCAGAGAGTATAAAGAAAACCCCCAGCCCCCCGGAGAGTATCGGCATACCTGGCTTTCGTCCCTTCGTTGAGGCTGTGGAAGGCACAGCTGCACTGCGAGGGGCACGAGGTGCCTGCCCACGGCAGCCCCCCAAGCACCAAGCAGCAGAGCAAACTCACGGTGATCCACATGGCTACCTGTGCATGAGAAGGAACCTGGGCAGTAGGCAACATGCAGGGTCTCGCCTATTGTTTTAGCCATTGACTGGTCACATCTTGTTAACTCCCTTTCGTTTTCAGCCACGCTGTGATCTTCCCAGCCCTCGCTGAGTCCATCAGATAAAAAAGGATAGGCAGGGATTAAGGATGGGGACTTGAGTTATTTTCATGTAGGTGCTTATTGCTTCCTGGAACCGTACAGACAGCATTGCTTCCCTCCGGGAGCCCCAAACTCCACTCCTCAGGAAATCTGTGGCTCTCGCGTGAGAAAAAAGCAAGCATATTTTGGGTCGACGTGTATAACTGTTATCTGACCAGGAATTAGTAATAGAATGCTTTCTCAGAGTGACTTTGGAAATGCTTTTAGGAGGAAGTTTTTCACACAGAGGGTGGTGACGCACTGGAACAGGTTGCCCAAGGAGGTTCTGGATGCCCCATCCCTGGAGACTTTCAAGGCCAGGCTGGATGTGGCTCTGGGCAGCCTGGTCTGGTGGTTGGTGACCCTGCACATAGCAGGGGAGTTGGAACTAGATGATCACTGTGGTCCTTTTCAACCCAGGCCATTCTATGATTCTATGATATGATAAAAACAGTGTCTCATGCTACTGGAATGTAAGCCTCCTGCAGAAGAATATTGAAAATACATAGTGATACTGCTAAAAGCTTCTATTTTTTTGAAAAAAACTCTCAGGTGGCTTTCTTCTCAACATTTACTGAGCTCTTGGAATCACTCCTGATATTAACAAGCACTAAATAACCCAGTAAATGCACACAAGTTTCTAGTAGGCCTGCAGAACCGAGTGCTGCGCTCTCACTTGCTGACACAGCACAGCCTGGATAAGGGACCATCTGGGGGAGCACCACCTGAAGCAGAGCCATGACAGAGCTTCAGAAACACTGAGAAAAACTACTTTTATCCACTCCCCTTGAAGACAGTAGTTTCCCATCTATTCAAAAGGGCAGCTGTAGCTGCAAAGCTGATGGAGGCAACCCATGTTTTCAGCACTCCAAAGAACTCAATATATGAGAGAAAAGTAGAGACCATATACGCACAAAGTAAAGCTTAAGCGATTGCTCTTTCACAGATAGGAGGAAAATTTAACTCATACAAACCAGGACATCTCATTCTTATAAGGGCTGCTATTTTCCAGTGAGTGTGGAAGTATGTATACCAAATACACCACAGATGTGAAACATTCTTTTAAAAGTAAAAATCTTTGTCGGAACTTGTAGGTGATTACATTCAGCCTAATCTGATTGCTAGTCCCATGCTTACCAGTACGGTTGCATGCTTCATAATAGCTTTGGCATGCCTGTGTCATACAGAAAACATAAAAGCACAGGTTAAAAATGTTAACAGAAGTGAGGAGTGATTGAACAGAACTGAAAAGCCAGCAATAGAGCACTAACCAGGCACAACTCATTCTTAGATGCTTTAGGAAAATGTTTCTCATACTTCTGGAGTTCAGGATAGCCACGGTGTCCAGCACTGTTATCCAGGGGAGAGTCCCAGATGCCTCACTTCAGCACAAAACAAAAGAAATTCTACCAAAATCCCAGACCTTATTAACTCAATTGGAACTCTGCAGTCAGATTCTCCCAATGAAATTGAAGTGTTGGATCTAATGTAGCTGGCTGAGGCAGAAATCACCTGGCATCCAATTGGCTTTTCAGCACCAGTCACTTCCCAGCTTCACTGTTCTTTAGCTAAGGTTGGAGGAGAAAGGGAAAGAAATTACAACCACAGAGATTTTCTCTAAAAATTAGGTTTTGTTGGACCTTAATTATAGTCACATTGTACAGAAAAAAATGCCCATGACCGATTCTTCCATCCTCCTCTTATACCTAAATCCATATTTCCCAGGGAGAAAACTACAATTCTGCACCTTTTTAAAAGCATGGTTGTACCTACAACCTACAACTGCCCTTCTGCAGAGTATATGAATGTCACATCACATGAACTGTCACGACGCCAAGGAGGAAATGGGAACAACCTCATCCAAAAGCCATTTTGGAGTTTAGAAGGAAAATTTAAATTTAAATTAAAAAAAAAAAAAACAATATAGATGTTTCAACATGTAATGCTTCTGTCTGAGAGTGCTATGAGAAACAGATGTATTTTGAAGAGCTGATGTGGATGTTATTTTTCAAAACTTCAAACTCTTTCATGCTTTCCTGCAGGTAGAAAAAGCATGAAAGGCCACAGCCAGCCATATAGATCTCTGTAGATCTGTTCTAGTCTTCAAACCTTTGCAAACCCATGGAAGGAAAGCATTCATGCAATCCAACCTTGTGCAGCTAGCTCAGATCCGTAACTAGACTAATCTTTGGTAGCTGCCAAGATGGCCATACTTGTCTTCTAGAGCAAGTGCAACAGGGATAGCCAGTTGCCGAAGCAGGTCTCTCCTCCCATTGGAAACAGGAAATGTAGCGAGCGTAGCTCCTCAGCTAAGCTGGGTGCAAAAGGCTACATGGTGTAACTGCCCTCATGTCTCCACCACTACCCCACTGCAACCTTGCTCTCCTACTTGTTGTGGACATGTTGATTTTGTTTTTTTCTTTCAAGTATGAAGACAGAAGTCACTAGTCAAAAGTGAAGCAATAGCATAACTATTCCTATATGAAACTACGTGAAAGTTAATAAGTGTATTACAGCAGCAGAACAAGACATTGATCTTAAATAAGATTGCTAACTAGTTTTGGTGTATATTTGTTTTCATGCAGTGTTCTTCTGACAGTGTGTTCCCCCTCACATCTAGCTCAAAACTGCAGTCCATATGTAATATGGCTATGAGTCAGTTATCTTACTCCGCAAAGAGTAAACAGCCCAAGAGCCTTGTGAACTCCCCTGCATGGAAGTGGGACGCACAATAGGACCTCCTCTTGAGAGATGCTCAGAAAGGTGGGTCTACCAAGTAAGACATCTCTTGCTGTGAAAGATCTTTGGCAAGTGATTAATACCTAGCTTCTTGAAAATTTGCAAGTCCTTTGCTAAGGATGTTTTAGTGGGAAAACCTAGCTAAGCAAACCACTGACCAAGGTTGGGGAAAATTTGAAACCGAGGGTGGATTTGGCTGCTCCCAGACTCCTCTGTGGAGGGATCTGGAAAAAGTAGAGGGTTCATTCTTAAGTCCAGGAATGGAATAGGATCCAGTAGCTTCTAGGCTCTCCAGAGTCCAGAAGGCAAAATGAACTCCATTCCAAACCCTTGAGACTCAACAGGAGACTATTCTCAATATGTCATCCAGATCCAAAGGGTGTCCTTGGCATAATGCTGTCTGAATGGGTTTTCTTTGTAGTTTTGTGTAGTATATAATGTCTTCTATGTAATGTCCTTTATGTAATTTACAATTAAACGTTCCTTGATGCTTTAGTAAATAATCAAGTGCACCCTGCTATCTCAAATCTTGTTAAACTTGTCTTATTTATAATTAAGTTTTTTTAGATCACCATATTATATCAATAAATATATTGCTGTTTCTCTCTTAAGGGTGAAGTATATAATTCCATCTGCAACCTCTTCAGAAGAATGAAATTATGCTGACAATTTTTCAACACATCTCAGAGTTTCAAGATAATCTAGATGTGTTTTGGGGCTGACTATTAAACAGACATTTTATGGTGCCATAGTTTTGCATAAGCTTGTTCCACAAGTAACTCGGATAATTAATTAAGGCTTGTAGAAATCACTTACTGAGAGGATGGCCCAAAGGATTATTTTTCCCTATGCTATTTTTATATACTATTTCCTGTTCTTCAAAAAGAAATTCAAGTATTTCATTATTTATTTCTGAAGAGATGGAAACGTGATGCAGTGCTCATTAAACATCCATAGTTGTTTTCTCATCAACTTCCATTAGGTCCCATTTTTAGATTTAATGATTTCTCAGTTCCCTTAATAATCTCCAAGCCAAGATCAAGCTCATTTGCTTTTTTAGTGCACTCATTGGTCAACAAGCCTTGCTTCCCAGACACTGCCTCAGGTCAATATTAACAACATTGACTGAAACACCTCTCTTCCCACTGAAGTTAAATTCTACTTGAAAAGGCAATCCAACATAATTAACCTTCTGTCTCGAATGTCTTCAGTGCATCAGACAAAGTGGTTTTCCTCCACTGGAGCTCTGGAATAATAACCTTGTAGATATTAGCCAGTGACTGTATGGTAAGATTTGTTTTCACGGTCCTCAATTTTGCCTAACAAGTGAAACATCTTAAGTTACAACTAAATACCAGGAGCAGTAGAAGTAAAATTAATTTATAATAAAAAAAGAGAAAGAAATAAAGCATGCATTAGCAGATGCTAATGCTATGTACTTCGCCAATTTAGTTAACACAACTGACTTGCTTCTAAACAAGAGGAAGACTTCATATATACACCTCTAGTGCAAATGATGGGTTAAGTTTCAAGCCATGAATGCAACCGTGTTAGGCTTCATCTGAGTGGTAAAGAGAGTATAATAGGCATTACCATGAAGAAAGTCTCCAGAAATTCATCAGGAGTTGAAGAAACTAGAGTGGGCAGGTTCTGGACACAAGGAGCTAAAGACGACCTTGGTGCCTGGAGAGCAGAAGCTTTTCCCTGGTGAACAGGCTTCATAGCTGCAACAGAAGGAAGCAGGTGGTGAAGAAAGGAGAGAGGTGTTAGAGGAAAAAAGGAGTTAAATAAGATGCCTAGAAATGCAATGTCAGATGCCAGTACTTGCACATCAGGAACAGCATGACATGAGGCAGAAGCAGCAAGTGGACTGCAAGAATCATAGAATCACAGAATCATGAAGGTTGGAAAAGACCTCTAAGATCATCTAATCTAACCATCATCCCATCCCCGCCATGCTCACTGAACCAAGAAGAAGCTGTTCCTGCTTGCATCCATGCTCCCTCTCAGAAAGATGGCAGAGATAAAAACCAAAGTAAAATCTCGCAGTGGCATTCAGTTGACCCTGCCATTGTCTATTCATTTTTTCCACACAGTTCTGGTTTGTTTCAATGACTTGTGTGCAGCGCAGCAGCTTTCTAGATTTGCATGGTATTTTTAAGGCTAAATTGCATTATCTCCTCCCAGCTACTGTAGAGATATTGACAAATAACGCTACAAAATTTAAAATTAGCATTCATTAGCTAATTACTTTGTGGTTGCAGATGATATTTATATGAAACTTCTTAAAATCAATATGATATATTTCCAATGCCAAGAGTATATATTTAAAGTAATAGCATTTTTTTCACGATGGACAACTGTATTCCATAATGAAGATAATGAAAGTTAGGCCCTTCACTTTCAAAATCCTGCACTTCAAATGATACAAGTCATTCTCCTTGCTGCTACATAGGAAGATTCTTCACTGCTTTGAGCTAAAAATATGACCTGGAGAATAAAATATTCTACGAAGCAGCAGGAGCAGCAGGTGTCATTGAGTAGAGGTGTAAGAATTTGTTTTGTGTTCTCTGAGAATAGCCAGATCCCCTGCTTATACTTGTGGTGTGAGTAAATGCAAAGCAATTGGGGCCAAAGTCTACTATCAGTCAGTAAAGTTCAGCACAATGTAATCTTTCCTGCCTTTCAAAAATACATGGGATTTAATTTAGAAAATATTTTTTGTTCGGTTCCTTATAAGATTAATTACTTGATATTACAGTCTCCACTTTTTTCCCCATGTAGATTTTCTAAGCACAGACATGCCTTATCAGTTGATTCTACTCACAAGCTCAAAAGCGACACTCAAGTGACCATGCTCTTCTGACTCATTCTTTTTTAATATGGTCACTGGACAGAATTTATTCCTTTTCCTCATGTGCTTAGAGAAAGATGGCATAAAGCAAATAAAACAGTATCCTTTATCATAAAAGAAAGCTATAAGATATTTTATTATCATGATTTTGACTGAAAGGCTTTATTAGCAGGCAATATGGGCCAGACACTAAATCAATTTCATTAAGTAAATGCATCTCCAAGAAGCTTCTGGCAAGGCATATCTTGTAAAGTGGAAAATCCTTCCCACTGATGCAAGTCGGAGCACAGTAATGCATTACGTCATTCTAAATTGGATCTTGCACTTAATGCCAATGAAGACAGCTCCTCCATAGGAGGAGGAGTGAAGTCATTAATAGACCTCTAGGCTTGCTGAAGAAATAAAAGAAACATAAACAATTTTTGGCACTGGGCAATAAAACTCTATCAGTGGTATTTATTTTATGTACGTTTGTCTTGGTTGTTATAGCCAGTACAGAACAGCAGAAGAGTACAGACCTAAGGAGGAACATAAATGCATACACCTTCCTCACAAACGCAGCACTTGACCCATTTCTTTCTGCACAGCAGAAGCCACTTCACAAAGCCATGTGACAACCAGCAGTGCTTATCAAAATGAATTCCAGCAGAAGATGGAGGTGCCCACTAAGTACTTTGCCTTTCCCTCTTCGCTTTGGGTTCACACACCCAGGCAGGTCTCACTATGACCTTCAAGCCCTCAGTCCCCAGAAAGACAAGCCTGGCCCCAGGGTGGAAGAGGTGCCAGCAACTCCTGCCCCACAACCTGAAGGGAGGAGAGGACCAGCCACCACAGCCACGGCTCTCCTACTTCTCTTCTCCAAAGGCCCCACAGCAACAGGCAGATGCTTCCGGCATCAGGCATATAGGACTCCAGAGCAAAATTCTCTGGGACAGACTCTCCAAGCTCCTCCACTGAGGGAAACCTCGAGATGAACCAAGCATTTCTTTCTTAAAAGCCCTCGCTGTCTTCAAAGCTATTAGTCTTGGGAACTGATGAGAGTGTAAACACGTTGCATTGCCCACTAGATAGGAATTTTTTCTCCCTCAGAAAAAGTTACTATTCTCCCTTGAATTATCGCAGTCATACATCAGTCCACATTAGTCCACTTTGATGACTGGACATACCATAATCATATCTGACACATGCATTTAAAATGACTAAACTTGTGTTAAGTTTATGCTCCTGGTCCCTCTTCCCTAGCTTGTACCTTCATTCTCTAAAAACCGGTAAGGTTTCTGCAGTGCAACAAAATCTGCTAACTTTGGGCTTAGTAGCCTTAGCTGCATGACAGAGGAGGCCATGCAATAATGTTGCTGACTGCAACAACCTTTTCTAATTTGGATCTTAATAGCATTAGCCTAAGCCCTGCAGAGTCACCTCTGCTTAGGAAACGGTGCCTGTTTTATTTTGATTCTTCAGCCATGCAAAAAGAATTAAACTTCCTGCACTGTTTATGTGGCTCCTAAATGCAGATGGAGCATAATATGTTTCACACAGCGACCCTCTGCCCTGTTTCCAGACTGATAATCCCCAGTTTTCCTACCCTGCCTGCCTTCAGCCTCAAGAATTCACAGGCTGAGTACATGCCCTTGTGGGAGCTGCAGTAAACTTGAAGCTACAAGCCTTACAAATAGGGATCAAGAAAAACAGAAAGAAGAGAAGAGAAGAAGGGGGGAAAAGGTAGGAAGAAAGGGAAAAGGAAAGATTCTGCCCTGGTGTATCTATTTCCTTAACATTATTTTTCTCAAAAAGCTTTTCTCAATCTACTCAGAGATACAGTGTATGTATACACACACACACACACACACACACACACATATGCATTTGGTGGGGGACATAACATGAGAACTAAATTGCTCTTGTAATTAAACTATCCTGATTATTCTTGGACTAAATGCTTCACTATATACTTTTTTTTTTTTCCCCTAAAGATGATCATTTTACAGCTTACAATAGCAGTATGAAATGAGAGGGGGAGACTTCAGTGGTAACAGCAAAAAATCAGGGCATGCCTCAGGTAGCCCCTCATAGCCACAGCTGTCCTGCTGACCCACAAAGGAAGGGAACATCCCAGAAGGGAATGTGCCATGCTTCAGTTCTTCTGATTTGTGTTACAACCCATCCTTCATTTGTTCAGCCCTTCAAGATACGTAATTGGCCCAATTTGGATGACTTATCAAAAGAAGAGTAAGAAAGAAGGGTGAAAAGATGGAGGAAGCCTAACTTAATTGGGAGCTTCCTCTAAGCTTCGACTTTCTCACCTGATACTGCCCACAGAGGCAGCGACATTAAATCTATGCAGACTCATCTTCAGAAGAAATCGGTTTACTCTCAAGGATCTTTGCTTGGGCAAATGTGGCCCTACATTCCCACTCAGGCCAGAAGAAACATGTGGAAGACTGATGCTCCAAGGGCAGCAGCAGGAAGTAGCACTAAGTGTGCCAGCCTGCAGGAAATGATACACAGAGTCATAAAATGGCCCGGGTTGGAAGGGACCTCAAGGATCATGAAGCTTCAACCCCTCTGCCGCATGCAGGGCCACCAACCCCCACATTTAATACTAGACCAGGCTACCCAGGGCCCCATCCAACCTGGCCTTGAACACCTCCAGGGACGGGGCATACACAACCTCTCTGGGCAGCCTGTGCCAGCACCTCACCACTCTCATAGTAAAGAACTTCCCCCTGATATCCAACCTAAATCTTCCCTCCTTCAACTTAAAACCATTTCCCCTTGTCCTGCCATTATCTACCCTTCTAAAGAGTTGACTCCCCTCCTGTTTGCAGGCTCCCTACAAATCATCCTTTCTTGCCATCTTGATTTTTTGATTTTTTAGCCTGCATTTTAACCTCAATGATTCCAGGCAATTCTACAATACTAAGTAAACACATCCATTAAAGTATTAAAATTACCATTACTTAAAGCACTAAAATGAATACAGAGGTGTTTGGCAGGTTATTGCTTATGCTGGAGGCGCATAAGAAAAATAATTTGCTCCCTTTCTCTTTGCTCCAACTTGGTAGATTACCTGTGAAACATCCATGTAACATATTGTTCTTATTTTTTTCTCTCTGAAAAGCAGTTTCACAGTCAAGGTTTCTACTTCATGGAGAGATTCTGCGTACCAAAAATTCTATTCAGGAATTGTGTTTTTCTGAAAAAAGTACCATTATCAACAGTAAAGTAAAGAAAATCTGAATAAGAGGGCTAGAACTATCATTTATAAATGACACATTTTGAAAATTCCTCTCCTTTTACACTAGTTAGCAAAAAAAAAAAAAATAAATAAATCAGCAATGTTTTCACATTAGAGATGAGAAGAAGAGCACAACTGATCCTGCAAAGACTTTACCTTCATCGTGATTAATTCACTTCTGTGAGATAGCAATAGAGTATTTACAAATCTCATCGCACCGTATTATAAAAGGCAAGAGCTTTGAGAAATTGCTTATTACACTGACCTTGAAGAACTGAATAACAGAAACTAAAAAAAAATGGTTGTTTTTTTTTAACATTTGTTTTACAGAAAAAGGAGGGGGTAACAGGTGTGATTTATAAACAGTTCTATTGATTGTCTCTAAGGTGCACTAAAAAGTGCTCTTGGCCTTGATACCTCCATTGTAAACAATGCATATTTGGCCAGGTTTCTATAGGAGCCTTTCAGGAGAAGAAAGAGGCCTAAAGAAGAGAGGAGCTGGCAAAGGCTGAAGTTAACCTCACACTTCAAAAGAAACAGAAAGCCCCATCATTTTTATGATCTGATAGAAATGATTGGACTGCTCCTTAATATAGCCACCTGCAAGGTAGGCACCAATCTGAACTAGTACCTGGGCTCCCTCAACAGTCACAGAAGAGGAAGAAGATTCTCCAGAGCACATTATGTCCTGCCCTAAGACAGATGATTCCCTCTGGTAACAGTAGAGCAAGTGATGATTAATCCCACACATCTTATACAGAAGTCAAGGAAAGCTATGCAGAATTCAGGTTTAATTTATGAGGGAATTATCAGCAGAACATCTGGAGACATTCCTACAGAGACATAGTGGTAGAAGATTAAGATAAGCAAGATATACAAAGTTACCGTGACAGGAAAAACGAGGTGGTTTTGTCACAAATGGCCATACTGCCATACCTGGTCAGTAGCATAAACTCAGTGAGGAACACTCCAGACAGATACCTGTTTTTTGTTGACACAACCAATAGTAAACAGAAGGAGAGCTGGTGCACAAATCCTGTCTTAATACAATTAAAGCCTCTCCTGAAAGCAGAATTTCTTCTGAGAACTGGGCACTGGTCTTTGAACTATAATTCCTGAAAGAGTTATTATTCTACATGCTGCAAGAAGGCCTGAGCTCTGCAGGGCAAGCTAAACAAGCAGTATTAGGTAGATCCTATACTCTGCAGAACTGCTTTCTCATCCAAAATCCTGAAGCATACCACCATTCAGTAGGGAGTGATAGCATATTTCATTAATTTTTGAATATATTTATATGACCCTACAATTGGTGCACTAACTGGAAGCAAAGCAATATTTATTGATGTCTAAAATGCATCTTGAAAGATGGAAAAAAGGCAACAATTACACATATTTGATAGCAATCATGATTGCTGTATCCAATGATTAATAAAGATAGTGAAAATGATCGTGATAAAGATAATAATTAATATTCTAGTAACATTATTGATTTTCTAGTCCACATGACTATACATACATTCATCAAATATGTATTCAGTTCACTATGAATTAAGCTACCTGTCTCAAGAGGGACAGTACAGACAACTGGAAAGAAAGGTGATGCTTCTCAACTCTTCAGTGATTGCCATCACTCTAACACCTGCCTTGCAGTGATATGCAGGGCAGCAGGCTCCAGCCATAGCCTGGCTCCAGGTAGCAGCACGGTGCAGAGACCAGGCCACAGCAATGATGCCCATCCCCAGTGAGCATGGCCACTGGCTCCTGTTCCCCCACAACCTCCTTGGCCATCCTCAGGCTTTCACCACTGTTTCTCCAAACAGGACCGCAGGTGAATTATGTTGCAGAGCATGTCCAATTGCTGGGCTGCATCAAGGAAGAAGGTTTTTATGTTGCAGCAGGCTTGTCCAAAAGGCTGCCCTGTGGGCTGATCCCCTGCATTGTTTCTCCTGTGGCCCATTTACAGTATGAGTCATTTTCCCATTCACTGCTTCCTGACCAAAACACATGCCCTCAATTTCAACTAGGAGGCCTCCAGACAACATGTTTTTTGGTGTCCTTCCCTTGATGAGGAGTATTTCCAGTGAGAACCAATTCCCACACACTTCTGTGATGTTGAACTGGAGTCCCGTGTGGTGATACTCCTGGCCTGCTTCTGCCAAAACACTGCAGTTTGTCTTCTAAAGGTGTTTTTCAGTATAAAAACTCAGAGACGATGTAGCTAAACTTGAATCAGAAGGGTTAGGAAGGCAAAGGAATAATAATACATCAATTCAGTGAAGTTCTTGCTGTGAATATAAAAATGTGTCGGTAATCTGCACTGATTACTCAGAGAAAATTTAGTATCTGAGTGCTGCATTATCTCTGCTCTGCACCTTTTTTTGTTGTGCTTGTACCAATGCATATTTTACAAAGATTAATATGCTCCCACCAAATCCATAGAGTCTTATGAAATCCATGGAGACATCTGGCAAGTACGTTTCAGATCTTTTTTCCTAGCAAAGAGATTAGCAACCAGTGAACTATTCTTAAATGAGAGGGTAAAATGAAATGGATGTTTTATTGATGGAGCAAGGAGATTGCTGGGAATTCAAAATGTGAGGTTGTAAGATAACTTCAGATAAATATCTTCTCCCCTGACTTTTGAAACAGCAAGTAGCTATTGAAAGAGTGCATAAAGTAGAAAGGGATTGCTAAACAACTTCATAGTTTAAGGAGCTAATAAATGCCTTTAATAAACGTGGTATCCTTTGCATGTTTTCACTGACTTCATGGGCATATTGATGTGAGGCTACATCTTACATAAAAAAAAGAGGGAAAGGTAATTAATACAGCTTTGTTTGATCCTAGCAAACTCATTAGTTTATTCCCTATTTACCTCTCCTCTTTGCTTGAACTAATTGAGCTTAGCAGCCATATTGGACCATACAACATCCCATCCTATCCTAGCGAATTATTAGAAAGTGAGCTTAACTCAGCTTAAAAATAGCTATCAAGAGCCTGATCCATACAACTTCTATTGATACCATCTGCACTTGAATCAGATGCTGAGCTGCCCACCACTGGAAAGTTTGCCAGTGACTGACTGGCATTATTTGGCTCAGCACCGATGAAAAGAATAAGGTTTAGATATAGAAAATATTTAAGATACTTGAAGAAAAGCAGCTGACAGTTTCCCAGTATTCACTCTAATAAAGATCTGCTAATTGCAAAAGGGGTTGAGGCAGTAACCTACTTTACTGGAAAAAAAAATGTTCGGAATGAGCAAAGTCTGTATCACAGACTTTAGGACACAGCACAAAAAATACCAGCAGTTTTGGTAGGTTGGGACACTTGGGAGGTTTACTTGGCAATGAAGGTGAGGTACCTGACAGCCCCCACGAAGGCAATTCACAAAATATCCATGTCCTTCATCCCTAGTCTGGAAGAGCTGCACAGCTTTATGTTGACAAGCATTACAATGAGCCATCTATTTTCAAAACCATCACACCAAAAAGATTTACAGCACATTCACAAGATCTAGCACTAATTTTTTGCAAGAATGCACAATGGACGACTGTTAGAAACACAGGCTTAGATCAGTCATTTGCCATGCTAGGAGGCAGGGCTATCACTTTCCAGCAAGACACATAGATGAATGAAAGACAAAAATAACAATGGATTTATGTGGTGAAACACAATTTCGCTCTGTTTAAATCAAACAGCTTAGCAAATACCTTGCCCTCCTGAATTCTACTTCAAAATCCAAGAGCGTATCCATCGAGGCAATTATCAACATCAAAAACAGCTGTAAGATGAATAACAGAAGTCATAAAACACAGCAAAATGTTTTTATAAGTCTTGAAGCTCTGATTAGTGTGCCTGGACACCACTACTTGTATGTAAGCATGGGTTTCAGGAAAACTGTAAAACATCACTTTACCACGGGCTTCAGCCAAGAACCTTGACTATGAATGCCCCTCCACAGTGTAGTAAGGATAGCCATAAATAAGCCCTGGACATACCTGAGTCAGAATCTCTCTGCCTGACGTCTCAGTCAACCAGGAGCCAGGTCAGCACAGTGCAGGACTGAAGCTGAGGTAAATCAACATCACTTGCACTTCAGCTCCCTTTTTGTTCCCATTTCAGAGAGGAATTATGCAGATAAAGAATGTTATGCATCAAAATGGAAACTATCATGGTACTGACACCTTATTAATTGAGGTGATGGGTAAGTAGGTAGGAAAAAAAGAGATATTCTGAGTAAGGAAAGAGTGAAGAAAGATTAAGCAAGTGAACCTAGAAAGACAGAGTAAAGTGCCCTTAAAAAGAAAAGAAAACACCTCATTTAATAGTTATTGCTGCTCTAAATGTAGATTAAAAATTGAGAAAACTATGGACAAGTTGCTCACTTTTAATGAACACTCACTGAAAACAACTCAAATAACAGTTGTATAGGAAACATTTTCTAGTCACTCAGACTCTGAAAGCTGTCGGCTTCCATTCTCCAGTATCCAAGAAAATTCCCAGAGTTACTTAATTGGTAGTACAAGAAATGGAAGGAAAATAGTTCACCCTGCTGGTATGTGGTAAAGGCCTGCACTCATCTCAGAAAAATTGTGTGATTTGCTTCTAAGGGCTGGCAGATAAGAATCTGGACAAGTGCACGTTGCACACACTCCAGAGCCTGACTACATCAGAACCCCAAGCCTCAAACATCTCAGAAAGGACAATAAGGTCATTTCTTACAGCATTCACCACTGGGCAACTTATATACATCCTTGTATGCCTGGGACCTCAGTGCAATAATTAGCATGCTTTCCGTTAGTCAGACTAACGCACCTCAATGTAAGCCTCATTTACTAAGGGGAGAGATGTTAATGTGCAGAACAGTCATTGCCAGAAAAATAGACTGCCCATTTTCTAAAAAAGGGTGCGAGAAGATCTATATGCTGAAAAAATTTCTCAGTTCCTACTTTTTCCCTAATTACCAACTCGATGAGTGCCCCTTTGTTTTTCAGGTCACTTTCCAATTATATATTACATGTTTCTTTCGTTCCACAACCTTTAATTCTTTTTCAGTGTTGCAGAATTAACTGGACAGGGTTCTTAATCTTGTCTCTACAATGAACTTGTTGTAATTGCAATGAATGCTTTCATTTTGCTGGCGTCTGAAATACGATTTGCAGGAGAAGGAGGGGTGCGGGTTGATGTTAGTCCCATCATTAATGACATTCTTGCAGGGATTGTAGTGGTGGGAGTAAAAACCCCAAAGCTTTTATATAATAATGAGCATGTGTCTGCACGTGGGCTACTCCTTTAAGAAGCCTTGGGCTGGTGGATGAAAGGGGACGCAGGGAAAAGGCAGCCCCATAGCCATAGCAGAGGGCAGAGGTTAAATCTGTTGGCATTTCTATCATAAGAATGGTCACTTCACATCCTCTCCCTGAAGGCTTCACTGAAATAGAGGTGTTTGCCATCGGCACTGCCCTACTGGTAGAAGGTAAGCTCAGTTTGGGGCCTCAGCAACAAAAAATTAAGATTTTTGCCTCTATTATTCCTGGTGTGGTGGATGGGAACTGAAGCAAATAGCAGCACTTGCGATGTGCTGACCCAGACCTGTGCTGGTGTTTGCATTATCAGTGCTTCTGGTGCGCTGCCAGCTGTTTGCAGTGAAGATCTGCTCTGTATGCACAGCTTTACTGTGGTAGGGAACTACTTGCCACTTAGATTTCTTATCAAGAATTTGGGACGTTAGAATATGTTGTTGACTTTTAAAGGCAATTTCATCCTCCTCAGGGGAAGGATGTTGAAATGACTGATGATCCCTCAATAAAATCAAGCTGCTTGTTTTGTTGGCTGCGATAGCTATTTTACAAGCAAAAATGATAGATCCAAAATAGCCTGTTAACTGCTGCATATATCCAAATTGCGCTAGTACCATGGAAATTAATGGCTGCTGGGTAAAAGTAACAGACAAATGCATGAGCATGAGGTTCAAAAACTTTCATGGCATGAAGAAGTAAAATCTGAAGTAGGAGAGATTGTATCCATTTAATGAATCCAGTATGGGCTTTTCTTAAGATGTTCCACCTAGATGAGAGACGAACAGAATTGTCAGTTTGCATGTACCTGGCAGCTAGAGAAGGACAAGCTTGCAGCTGGGAACACATCGATGTCAGTCACTGGCCTCTGTAGCTGAATCCAGTCAGGGCCTGGGCCCCATTCCTGCATTTTGCAGCCCAACCGGAGATGTGGGGATCCTGGGGTCAACCAACAGAGGAGAAGCCATACACACGAGCAGAATGGGACAAATGCTCATCAGCTCACCCCATGCATGTGCAGCATGGCAGAGGGAAGGATGCTCACCTTCTACTTGCAGGCAAGCTTAGCTGGAATGCAGCATCACATCTGCCTGCAAAGGAAAGCTGTAAGAGCTATGCCAGAAATTCTTCCTTGGAAGAAGAGAGAAGAAAAAGCTTCTGCTACTGGCCCAGGAGTCAGTTGCTGCTTAAATACAGAATTAACAGCCATACCCGGCCAACAGCAATCAGGGCCTGGCAGCTCTATGCATATATCTGCCCTTCATTCCTGAGGAATGAGAAGCAGCAGGAGAACAAGGGTGCTGGTGTGTGCTGGCACAGGCTGACAGACAGGCTCCTGCTAGGGTCTGGTCCTGCAGCCCTGCCAGCCCCCACCCGGCACCCACAGGACAGGGACCTGCAGCTGCGCAAGCCCAAACACAATACTCACCTGCAACCTCCACTTACAGCTAGAAACAGTCTGGCACATTTATGTTTCATTAAAGACAAATGGCCACATGACTGCTCAATATTTTCTACAGGGTTTTAGGGTGAACATGCCCAGTGGGTTCACAGTAACACTTTATCTTTGCCATCTGACTGGGAAGACTGAATAATTAAAGATTAATTTACCTTCCCAGAGACTCTGAGAGAAAAGCGATGAAGATCTCCCTTTCTGCTGCAGCTTGTACGTGCCATTTGCAAAATAGTGCTGAGAAACAGGAAAACTTTGCATTTACTTTTACTAACTGGACAGATCATCTGCTTTAAAAATAAAAACTCGAAGATATGTGATGCTGGCCTTTAAGAAAGCAGTGTGGGGTGAAGCCTAAAACATCCACAAAAAGAGGGGAAAAGACAAAGGTGATATAGTAATAACTCTTCAGCTCTACTGTAAACGTGGTCCCAACAAACCTCCCGTAAAGGCTTGAGCACACTTGGGAGGGTTGGCAGCAGTGTTACCCTGCAGGTGGGAGGTAAGCTGGCAGGGAAGAAATAAGAACAGCAGACCTCACATGGTTCCAAATATTTCTCCTGGAAATATTGTGTTATCTGTTGTGTAATGAAAGACGCACATCAGCTGTTACTATGGTTATGCCATCAGCCATTAATGTAATTAAAGCAGGAGCAGGATTTCTGACTATACAAAATTATCCATCTTATGTAACTGCAGAATTAAGACAATGAGCACAAGTAATAACACTACTTTAGAGAATTAAGGGATATGGATTTTTTCTGCACTACATCATTTCTCCTTCCAAGAAGAACACAAAGAAAAAGACATACTGCCTCTCATCTAACTGAGCCTTAGAGATGCGATGTTGAGTCAGGGACTCATCAGAGCTAAAATAATTCAGGTCTTGAAAAGGACATCAAAGGACAAAGTTTGAGTCTAAAGCGGTGAAGGATGGGGTTCAGGGCAGCACAGCCAAGTGAATAGCTGGGGTTGCTTAAGCACTCCTCTCTGACAATAAACATTAACTTATTTTTTTAAATCTATCAGTGACTGCTTTTTATAATTAGATTATTCCTTTCCATGTATAGTCTATTGACGAAGGGCAGTAATAAGATTGAGCTGGTGCGATTCAAGCACCCTCCAGGTTAACCCTAGGCAGAATCCCAAAGGGAAGCAGGCTGACAAGGGACTTCTGTGCTGAAACACAAAAGCGTGTAACAATCAACATTAAACATGACCCATTTCCCTGCCACAGCCAGGCCTGGAGACTTGTGTGCCAGCAGCGCGTGCTGGCTGAGGGTCCCCGTGCTGCTGCCTCCTCTGCAGCTCCCTCCCTCTGACCCATGTGTTCCTGGATGGAGCCTGGCAATCAGGTTTCTCCATTAAGACAAAGCATAGAATTGCAAATAAAATTGAAGCATTTCTTCTCTGCATGAGTGGACACATCTCCAATGAGGGCTGAAGCAGTAGCTTCAGCTGTCACCTGTGACTAAATGTCCATAACTTGCAAGCAAACTATAAGCCCTTTGGATATATTTCCTGTCCTTATAGACATTTTCCATTTCCAGTTGAGTCACATCAAATTGTTCTGGTTTTCAGCCCTGCTTGGTTTCTGTCTGAATGGCTTGACGATTATTTCATTCCGAAAAATCAAAGAACTCCGAACACCCAGCAACCTCCTGGTTCTCAGCATCGCGCTGGCTGACTGTGGGATATGCATCAATGCATTCATTGCTGCCTTTTCCAGCTTCCTCAGGTATGTGCTCCGTACTTCTACAAGGCAAGTGAAAAAGCAGACTTTACCACCAGCTCGCTAAAGAAATCATTTAACCAGAGAACTTAACTGGTAGTTATAACAGAAACTAACTGAACAATGAAATGGTCATACATTTTACTAACCCTCTAGATTGACCTCAAATTTATCTGTAAGTCTTTCCGTTGTTTCTAATGAACTTTTTGATTAAATTTCTTATTCTAGAAGTTTGTGGAAAATGAAAACGCAGATCGGTTTGCAGGGAGTTCAAATCAGTTATGACATTTGATTTTCCACATTCTCATGTCAAACATTCAAGCACGACAGAAACTATATCAAGCATTTCTGGCAGTAATTGCAACCAACAAATCATAAGCACACCATACTGATAAAAAAATAGACCCTATAAAGCAGCTGATTAATAATTCCACTTAACAAGTGTATTTTTAAACTGTGGAAATAGTAGAGAACACAAAAGGATTTCAAGCTGGAGTGTGACGATCTGATTTTCTTTTAATGGAAATAAAAATATTTTTTCAAATTAACAAGTCAACAGTGAGCTCCAGCAAGGAGCTGCTTTGCCTTGTGTATAGATTTTTCTTGTCTGGGACAATTAAGTCACATTGAAGTCAATAAAGATGCCTTTCCTGAACTGAAACTGATAAGCTAAGGTCAGTATTTCTAAATGTGCTTGGTTTTAATCCTTCCAGAAGTTTCCTAGTCTCTGAAGAGCTTGGCTGTCTCTTTCCAAAAGGAGTTGCAGGGGCCTTCTACTGAATTACACTGGTGTTGTACAAATTATGTGAGAAAAGAGATTGCTGAAGATTTCCACCTCACAGACGTCTCTATAAGCCTAAGAGTCAGGTTAGACGAAGGCAGAGAGGAAAAAAAAGCCATGAGTGACCAGGACACTGAAGGTACATGCCAGCAGGTGACATTTACATGAGACCGTTTCATGTTTCTTCTTATTCTGTGTCTGCAAAAAATATTTGGAAGCCTCAGCCTTCCTATCTAGAGTGTTTATAGTTATTGTCAGCTTTTGCTCTGTGTTGAACAGTGAGCTGACCTTCACAAGTTGACCAACTGTCTATGCCCACTGAGTGCAAAATGTTGCGCTTATGGATAATTGGATGAAACACAGATTTCAAACTAAAACAAATACATTTCCAACACGTAAATGTAGGGTTATATTTTCTTCTCCATATTCAGGGTAAAAATAACTGCTGTAGTACACCAGACACCACAGAAAGTTAAATACAGGTAAACACCTACAAGAGATCGCAGTCAACTCCTCCACGACGTTTCTCAGACTGGAAAACATGTGCACAAGCTATCTTCTTCTCCCCTCCATTAATGCAACTTCTAAATGTGTCTTCGCTTGTTTCTATCATTTTCTTAACACCCCGCTTGTTTGTTGGCAGGTACTGGCCCTATGGCTCCGAGGGCTGTCAGATTCATGGGTTCCAGGGCTTCTTGACAGCACTAGCCAGCATTAGCTCCAGCGCAGCAGTTGCCTGGGACCGGTATCATCACTACTGTACAAGTAAGGCTATAATTTACCTACCAGTTTTACGCGTATCGTGTTAAAAACCAGCTTGTTTAGATTTCAGAGAATCCAAGCAAGCATGTATTTATTTTTCTTTGTATCTTTTATGTATAAAGGAATTCTCTCTCCAAGGGACACCTTTCCAACCACTAACAAACCACTTTCAGAAGTGGTTTGCTCTTCCAGATCACATCTAAATACCAGCTCTCTTGCCATGCTTTCACCTCCTCCATAACTAATCATCAGGGTCCCAAACAAAATCCAACACCTCAAAGAGAACTCTATGCACCTTGGGCTTCCATCCAACACCCTCCTTTGTACCAAACAGAGCTTCATGCCCATGCAGAGTTTACTAATTACAGAAACTCGGTGTAGCTGCAGAGCTGGCTCTGAAGAGACAGCAGCTGGCACAGAGCCCACAGCAGAGCCCTTCCGCAAAGGCACGATGGGGCAAACAGCACAGCAACTCAACTGCACAATACACAGGACACACGAGCCTCTTGTGGGTTGTGCTGCATTCCAGACCCCCTTATAAAGCCTGAAATGCACTACATCTGTTCCCAAGCAAAGAATAAATTATCTGCAAATTTTGGTAAAAGCAGCAGAACTATTTTCAGGAAGAATGTTATTTTCCTTCTCTTAGGGAAGGACGTTTTTTGTTTTTCTTAACAATGTAGTTGTTAACTATCTCTGACACTCTAGAGCTGGAGTTAATGGAAATCTAATATTAGACAGGGAGGCTGACACAGGAAAATAAATTTGCCTTTTTTTGTGCACTTATGAAAGCATCATTTTGAGTTAGATGAAAAATGGGGCTTTACAGGACTGTCAAATGTATGGATTTATAGAGATAGGCACAGTCTTTTGTCACAGAGCTATCTCCCAAACATTGGTGGTATTGGATTTGTGCTTCCACATAACATGAAAGAAAATTTCTGCTGAATAATGGTGCTGAGATGGGTTTGGTGTCCACAGAGACCATTGGATTTGTGCTGGCACGCCAGCTGTGCTCCAGCCATGATTGCAGTTAGGGAGAACTGGGAAATGAGCATATTTTCTTAGCATGGAAGTCAGGAAACACAAGTAGGTGCATTATCATCTGCTGTAAAGCAAACCGGAGCAATCTTGTGAGCACTGGCACCAAATCTTGCTTTCCTATGAATACGGCACTCAGGGATGATGCTTGCCTTTGTCTAGTAAGATAGAGTTGTGGTGGCTGATCTGGGGGCCTCACCTCTCCCAGACACCAACTGTCACTGTAAATGCATCAGCTTGGTACCTGTCAGTCTCCACTCTCATTTAGTTCTAAGCAGTCAGTGTTTCAGAAGTTAGTAAGAAAAGGCAGAGACGAGGCAGAGGGTGTGCAATGTTTTCATCCAGAAAAGGGAAAGAGACATGATATGAAACACAAACTTATTCTGAAAGCAAATCCTAGCACTCTGTAATGCCAGGAACGCCCCAGCCCCTGCAATTTGGCCACTCCAGCAGTGGTGTGGGAGCTCTGCCAGCTGGGAGAAATGATAGAGAGCCTCCATGCAGGCCTGCAGCTTCCACCTCTCCTGCTGCAGCTGGGTGCCTTCCAGAGGAATGAGGAGCCTGGAGTACCCCCACATGAGCACATCATTCCCCAAAACATTGCGTCCTCCTGGCAATGTTAATAGACAATGGCAGCCCTCCTCTCCTTGTGCTGAAGCACTGGATGCCCAGATCACTTCACATAAAATGTCCTAAATCAAAGTTTAAAAGCTGGCCAGGGAAGAGACTGCTGAGCTGTAGCACTTCAATGCCACCTTTAGCATCCACACAGCCATTCAGGCACAGCCTCTGTATGATTAGAGCAGAGAGTGCTAAAACATAACCCAGAGCACACAGTGAACATGGCTTACTTGATGATATGATTGAGGGCACAAAGGTTGCCAGATTTTTGTTCTGCAACTTTTGTCAAGAATTCAGCTCAGGCAAAGAAATGGCTTTTTTTCACATCCAGACAAAGGCCCCAGATAATGCAGGCTGCAAGCTACATCCATACCAACACCTGCTGGACAATAAAACGCATTTGGAGAGAGAAGAGTGGCATCTGTATATTATAAGAGAGCAAGCCTGGAAAACAAGCGCATCTTTGGGAAGATATTTTACTCTGTGCAACACTGACTTTAATGCTTTAGTGTCGTGCACTCCTCCAGCCAAGAGCATTATACATTAAGGGCACAGACAGATATACCCTAAGGGCACAAACTTCTTCACTTTGCTGAAATAGTTATGTACTGATGACCAAACACAGCTGCTATTACTGAGCATTTTGAACCAAAAAAAGCAAAACAAGAACAGGTGTTCTTAAAAGCTCATGCTCTTTGGCCGTTCCAGTAAAACCAGCCAGTTCCCAGTTTCATCTGTCACATGCTGAGTATGAGAATGATTAAGTCATATTTCATAGATCTGATGTACCAGACCTACAGGCTATGCTGTGTTCTCAATCCATATATTAAACCCCTGTTGACACTCATGCGGGTTGCATGCCTGTACAGAAGGTACAAAGCACCTTTGGCTAAAAAACAACGCTATCAACCTTTTATCTTCATCTTGGGAACTAATACTCTTCCCAGACTCGCTTACACCATCCCTGATGTTTTTATGTCCTAAGAGTTTCCAAGAACACCTCTATTACAGCATTCCTCAACCAGACACTCAATTATCAAGAATCAATATTTTTGAGGAAGAATGTACTGATGAGAACACGAGAGGTTATGATGAGGAGGAGGAAAAATAAACAGGCTTTCCATCCATTCTGGATGCTAATAACATGAATCAAAACATCCTGATGATTTCACACTAGCGTTTAAGAATGAGGAGGAAAAGGAAAGTCCAAAGCGATTTGTCAGTGCTTTTCTCAATATTACAACAGAAAAGAACAAAATCAGCAGGGATTTCACAGCAGCATTCAATTACAACAAGTAGGACTGCAGAGAGTTTGTATCTAATCCTTAACATTCAGAGAAATCTGGGTTGTGATATCAGTTTGGGAAGATTAGCAAACTACCATTTGCTCCAATTGCAGCTGTCAGCTCAGCCAGATTAGGGGCAAGTCCTCACCTCCTGTCACACTTGCAGCAGCCAGCCTGTCACACATTCTCCATCTAGTCTTGCTCCTGCATCCGTTTGCAAGATGAAACACCAGCCTTTATACAGCTCTTGCATTTTCACTGAAGCAGGATATGATTATCAAGACAGCTTTATGGTCGTGGAGGACCACAGGAAAAAAAAAAAAGGGGGGGGAATAAAAATATCCCATTTTTTAGGTTATTTTAAAGAGCTTTTTTTTCTAATGGCTTTTTTTCTATGCACAACAGAAGCCATCACATAGTGCAGCTTTCTTATACCTACAAAAATATGGATATTGTGTGCTCCAGTCACAGCTGCTCTTCCCACTGCACCAGTGCCTATGTTACTTCTGACTGATATATATCATTCTCAACAAGACCAGTCCCAGATACTTTTTGTCTTTGACAAACTTTGCCAGGGTTAATTGATACATGCCATGCCTAAGTCTGGGATGAGCTGGATTGTTCTGGAATATTTCAGCTATTATAACTCTTTGTCCCTTCCACTTTAGAAAATCCTGTTGACCTTTTGTTTGAGAAATTCCTTTTGAATATCAGCCTGAAATCTAGTTGAAAGGTAGCCGCTGTGTCAGAGATGTATTTTTTGCTCTTTCTGTGAAAATCAGCTTAATGTTTGGCCAATTTATAAATCTTCCAGAGATCTAAATTCATAACCGTCTCCACAGATTACAGGCAGTTTACAATTGCACCACTAAAGATTAGCTAGCATTATTAGAAGTGTTAAGATTCCATGCTCTAGCTAGCACTTTCTAAAATAAAAGCTTTTGACACTATAATTTTCGTACTCCTTTAACAATTTTGTTTTGTTTGTGATAATGAACTCATTCTATTCCAAAGTAATCTTACAGAAGACTTATAAAATTCCCCATATTAACATCTCACTGTTTGAAAAAGAGAAGCCTCCCTCTTGCTCTTCAAGGAGCCAGAGCACAAGAGTGATTAGACTTAATGAGACCAGACTGCCAGCACCGGGCCCTAATTAAGAAGTATTTCTTTGAGCATATGCTGAACTCCATATATACACATTTAACTGAATTAGGACCTATGTGGTAATTATGCTAAATTGTACCCGTCCACAGAAGGCATTTAAGGTGAAGCAACGGCCTGCTCAGTATGACAGCTACTGAACTGCTCTCAGCTTGTTGGTGCCCTTTGGCCTCTCAGAGGACATTTTGGCCATGTGCACTGAGGGCTGTTCTTTCGCCAATCTTGCTTTTTTTTCCCTGGGTTTCCAGCAAAGCATACTACAGAAAGTTAAAACAATTTGTTTAATATCCCTCGGGGCCAGAGGAAAGACATGCACCTGGGGCACCAGGACTGGCAGCAGAGGTAGCAGCAGCTGGTGGGTGAGAGCTTCCCCTGCTGTTCTGTGCACAGTGACAACACATGCAACTTCCAGCACCCCACACACCCGTGCATGCAGCTGGATCACTCACCGCCATCAGTATAGATACGCACAAGCTGCCTTCAGTATGTTACCAACACTGCTCAAGTGGCAAATTTCATCCATGCAAACATTGTTTTCTTATATGCAGAGATCCACAAGATCTTCATATCATAGTAGTCTGCATAATGAAAGGATGGGGAGCAAAGAGAGCAAAGTTTCTGCTGCAAGATATCATGAAAAACAATTGCTATCAACTACTTTATAGGAGAAATGAACAAAGAACAAACTAATTTAGTTTGTGGGATGTTGCTTGTTTGGTTCTTTTTCCATATTATCAGGAGGACTTACCATTTACAAAACCGTATTCCCAAAACAATAATGCTACTTTTGTCATGACCATGGTGTAAAAGAAATACAATTTAGATCTTAGTCTCATTGCAGCTGCACTCGGTAATGCCTTTTTAAAAGATGCTAGAATGTGTAAAAGACAAAGCAAACCTGACAGCTTGTGTCCTGATTGAATTTCAAGTTACAATTGCTTAAAGCCAAGCTACAAGAAGGATGATGGTGTAGAACACAAATGGAAATGGAAGCTCTGGATCAGTAACAACACTAACATGCTTGCTTGAACATATACTTAGCAAGGATGCAGTTCTGAAGGGATATAACGTATGCTACATTGCTGCTTTGGATTGGAAGGTTAAAGAACAATTACAATAATTTCTAACAAGTTTGACTCAAATTTCTAGCCCTTAAATCACAAGGTATTCCTTTTTTTTTCCCCCACTGATGTAATCTATAGCCATATTAATGTCAGTATAACTAAGAATGATTTGAGCCTTTGTAACTAAAGTACATCGTCTTTGTGGGAATCATACAAAAGACAGTTATTAATCATTATTAATCATCAATAATAATTATTAAAAAGAATGACTAAAATGACTAAAAATGTCAATAGATTTTTGCTACCTACCATATTAAAACAAAGTACTTAAAAAAAATTTTGTTTTTTCCTTAGTATTTAAATTGCAATGTGTACCCCTTTCTTTCCTAGAACTCATTTTTGAACATTTGCAGCAAACAATTTCTTCAAGCCATTCAAACTCTTCCCTCAAGAACCGCTGAAAGATGAGAATCATAGAATCACCATTCCTATGAATTGGGAATTTCAGTGACACACCTTATTATTATCCTTCCTTAAACCAAAGGAAGGCAGCACAATCCAAAATAGCTACTGTAGAGTTTGTGATCCTTCTTGAGGCGTCAACCCTTATGGGATTCAGCAGCCTTCATTACAGGCAACCCTGGCAGGCCCTTCACCCACAAGTCAGCCCTGTACACTCGGTAGCAGGGCTCGCCTCCTGCTCGTGTCCCACCTCCAGTCCCTCACCTTCCCAAGAAAGGTCAGAATTGCCCTGAATCCTGCTGGCCTGCTGGCATGATGCCGCTGTGAAGGGCAGGAGAAGATTTCTTCCCAGCCTGAGTGAAAATTGCATCATTACTTCTCTCTAATGGGAGATTTGATTAGAAAGGAGTAGTGGGCAAAGTAGTACAGCTGGCGTCATGGGCAATTCAGCCCAGGCATGATTGCGGACGTCAGCCCCGGTAACCAAATTATCCAGGCCTCTTTACATGCAGGCAGCGTGACTAACACAATGCTCTGCACAGCAGGGAAGCCTGCCTGCCTTCTCCGTGAAGAAATACTTCCTGCACCTTATAAAGCTCCCAGTCTTTTATTTCATTCATTGACTTATTCCAGTGGTGCCTTATGGAACTAGATGAGATAGGCACGAGTGAGCGTTTTTATAATAAAATTAGAAAGAAAAAGAAAATGACCTTGAGCTTCTCATTTCCTGTTCTAGGCTAAGCAACGATCTTAAGGGCAAAGTAATTTGACCAGTAATATTTTAGAACAGGATCTGTTGTCAAGTTAAGTGCATGTAATCATAGATATGTCAATAACTATCATTTTTAGAACAAGGTACGTTGAATAGCCACATGTCCAGCCCTCAGGGCCAGGCAGGAAGGAAGCAGCAGGGGTCAGGTTCACATTCACAGCCCTGAGCTGACCCACACCCTGCAGCAGCGCACTATTAAAGCACTATTTATTGCATTGCCTCATGCCTTCTGCTCTTTGCCTCTCCTGAGTCTTCAAACACATTCCCAAAACACTAGAATATAGCGTGTTAGCAGCAGCTGTGTCTCAAGCATGGTACAAAGCTGAGCAGCAATATAGCACTTGGGTAAGGCATGTGGGAAAAGTACAGTTTGCTATTCCCAAAATCAAAAACTTCCCTCAGCTTTTATGCAAGATAGATATCTCTGGACTTGGGTCAGCTTCAAGCTACAGAACACAGAACTGCTTGTTTCTGCCTCAGGCCTGGAGGCCACGACTCTTTGCTCTGGCCACACACAGCCCAAGAGCTTTGCCCAGAGGTTTTGTGCCAGGCATGCAGATCCTCTTTTTCTCTTCATGCAGGGAGCAAGCTGCAGTGGAGCACGGCCATCTCCATGATGGTGTTCACATGGCTGTTTGCTGCCTTCTGGGCCACGATGCCCTTGCTGGGCTGGGGGGAGTATGACTATGAGCCCCTCCGAACCTGCTGCACCCTGGACTACAGCAAAGGGGACAGGTGAGGATGAGGCCAGCTCTCATGGGAGGCTGCTGCTTCTTAGGGTGGCCTCAGCAGTGCAGCAGAGCCCAGCTGTCACCTACCCACTGTGGTGGTGGGACAAGGCATGCACAGCCCAAGGCTGCCTCCTGCACACATGGATGGCCAAAGCCAGCTTCCTCCACAGGAAAAGCTGGCGCTGGGATTTCTGCCGCTCCCTTGCTCATTAGTCATAAGTTGCATCTTTTGGGGCTTAGGACTTGAAATACTTTATGGTATTCTTCATGCAGTCCAGTCCTGATGTCCTAATAAGGATGCCTGGGGTTATCAACCAAACGCCTGTTGTGACTTTCTGCAATACTGTCCATCCCACATGCAACAGCACAGCACAACTTCAGAAAATTCTGAGCCTAAAAGCAAGCTAACAAAAGTGGTTTGGGCAATTTTAAAAATACAGATTAATTAATAAATGCAGAAAGTTTACAGAGATGCACAAAAGAGAAATTAACCACCTCTTTTTTCCCTCCTCGCCCTCTCCAGAAACTATATCACATTCCTTTTTGCTCTGTCCATTTTCAATTTCATGATCCCGGGCTTCATCATGATGACGGCCTATCAGTCCATACACCAGAAGTTCAAGAAAAGCGGGCACTATAAGGTAAGGAAGCTTCCTCTCCCCCTGCCACTACCTTGACAAAATAGGGCTGCATCCAGCAGGGTGAAAGTCTTCAGAAATACAGTTTCTTCCACAGAAGCTTTGGCTCAGCTCCTTCTGGGCTATCTCGTCACTTTATGGTGCTCTGAGCAGGAGGCTAGCATGGAAATCCCATCCTTAGAGGTCTCAATTTTTGACTGGACACAGCCATATCTCCCCTGACCCAATGGGGAAAACATTCCCCTCAGAGGAAGCAGTTGGAGTAGTGACTCCAAGGATTCCCCTCCACCACCAGTGCAGTTCCAATCATAAAACTAACATGCAGCAGTATCTGCTAGTAGCACATCAATAACCATTCAGAGAAATTCTGCTCAGGAAGGATCACTATTTCCAGTTTTGCTACAGATTCATAGCTGATGGCCTTGGAAGTCATCTAGAACAACACCACCACAAGGAAACAGAGATGTGTAGTGCAGGGGTGAGAAGGGCCTTCCTAAGCACACCACATTTACACTCGGCTGAGGAAATTCAGACATCTCCATGAGCTGGGAACATGGAACTGCTCAGGAGTGGCAGGTTTATTGGAATGTAACATGGTGATTATGCCAATTGTTCCTTTAGATGCAGTTTGGGGTGCTATGCGTTGCTGGTGTATACATCCCAATCCCTGCACTTTGTAAGAACTGTCACTTCTCAAGAGCGATGTGCAGAGACTGTCAGGCAGACCGGTCTGTAGCAAGCTGGAATACATACGTGTGGATGCCCTCTACATGTTTCTCAAACAAATGTTGGTTTTCATTATTATAAGTCTTTTTTTTTTTTCCAGTGAGTTTTTGCAATGGTGTGTAATTTTTCCTATACTGCAGCAAAGTTGAAGCAAAGTAATTACAATGCAAAAAAATGTAAGGGTGAAAATAATATCACCTTCCTATTCATCAATATTTGTGATACTTTCACAGTTTGCCTGCCTGCAAGGCCCTCAAGAAGTCAGCCAAAAATCACTTAATCTGTTTTCAGAAGCACTCATTGCCTTTCCTCTCTGTAGCAATTACTGACTGCGTGTAGCACATACGCTGATGTCACAGGCCAACCACAAGGTGCTTCATCTCCTCTGCCCAGGAAGAACTGTTGCCCCTGGCCCCACATCAGGTGCAGGCAGCCCTCAGCACAACAGTGATGGCTACGGCACTCTGCTGGGCAATGCTCTCCTGCAAGTGAGCATGGTCTCCCAGGATCTTTCCTATCTGCATGTTGCAGCGTGAGGTTGTGAGACAAAAACAAAGACTGTGTTGCTCTTGTTTTTCAGTTTAACACTGGCTTACCATTGAAGACGCTGGTCATTTGCTGGGGTCCCTACTGCCTTCTATGTTTCTATGCAGCAGTTGAAAACGTGATGTTCATTTCACCAAAATACCGAATGGTATGTCTGTGGCACCTGGAGAAACTCTCACACATTCCTCTCACGCTCTTCCCTCCATTCCCATGGAAAAATACCAACCTGAACACTAATAGTCCTATTTGATATAACATCTGTTACGAGTAGATTGCTTACATGAAGCCACCTACTCATTTACCATGTTTAAGGCAAAAAAGTTTAGCACAGCAATACAGCAGACATTATAACTAGTGCTTGGATCAAGCTACATTTGAGGAATTATGCTTTTTGTTGTGTTTTTTTTCTTCAGCAGTCAGTACAGAACTGCAGCCTGCACTGGTTCATGGTAGTGGGCGTGGAGGTGATAGGTTGATGGTTGGACTAGATGATGTTAGTGGTCTTTTCCAACCCAAATGATTCTATGATTTGGAGAAGCATTTTGTGTCCCTTTCACAGTGAAGCACCACCTCAAAGTTTTCAGTTTTGAAGAGACTGCTTGTCTTATTTGTTTTTCCTAATCCTTCTCTCCTAAGGGAAGCTGCAACTCTTGCAGTTTGATGTTTCCTTTTTCCTATGAGCCTCGGCTCTGAGGGTGCCTCCAGGACTCACTCATATTACAATGCACCTTTCAACTTCCATTCATTCATCAGCCCACTTTCGGATCACTAAAAGCGTTACTGTATTTAGGTATTTAGCATCCCACAAAGTGTGTTAGCAACACTAGCCTGCTTACTCGTACAAAGGTGTCCATGGCATACCCTCCACTCCTCACATTCACACTCTGCTGAAATATCCTACTTTTGGGTGATGCTGATCTAACTTTTCTTTCCTGGAGACTGTCCTTTCCTAAGTAAGGGGCCCCAGCTGAACAAATTGCTTTCGCCTTTCTCATCATTCCAGAGTAGCAAGCTGTTGCCATCGAGGAAACATATTTGTTTGACAGAGAGAAACTGAGCCTAGCCTAAAACTAGTCCATTGGCTCATCGGCACATTTTCCTATCATTTCTCCCTACAGATTCCTGCCATTATTGCCAAGACAGTGCCAACCTTGGACAGCTTTGTGTATGCCCTGGGCAATGAGAACTACAGAGGAGGAATATGGCATTTCCTCACAGGACAGAAGATTGAGAAAGCAGAGGTTGATAACAAAACTAAGTAACCCATTACAGCATCAAGCCACATTAATGCAGGTACACCAGTGAAAGCAACACAGTAGAGGAAGACGTGTGCATTGTGGTATGTACATGCAAAGGTGATTCCACATTGAAAAGGCTGTGCACTGACTACAAGCAATGAAAGAAAGCCCCACGGATTACTGTTGAAAACATCATGAGCTGCTTGTCAAACAAGCTGCCTTAAACCTGTCTTGATTGTCATCAGGCTCATTTTATATGTCACTGCAAATAAACTGTACGCTGGAAAGCACTTTTTTTCTCCTGATACACTAACATAAAAGCTCAGCAAATTAACTGAAGTAGGGTATTCATTTATCCAATGAGAACTCCCCAAACCAAACTGCAGTTTGCACATATGGTGATGCCTAAATTACTAGAAGATTAGAGAATCCAGAATTATGCCATGTCTATATTAATAGCTTATCCATCTGAACAATGCATTTTCTATGCACCCAAAATGGGAGTTTCCAAACTTCTGCAATGAATCTGCCATCCTAATTCCATCAAAACATGTTTTACTCCAGACATTTTACTCCAGTAAGGAATATAGCTTGTCTCCCATTCAGATGAATTAGTGTGTGACATTCAGCTGTGTCACACACTAAACTACATCAGATTTTGCAGTTGCTGCTTACCAGGACAATCAACAATCCTACAGTCCATCATTAAAACATTCACATTTTACCAAACACTGAGCAAAAACTAAGGGGAGGTATGGATCAGATTGACAGAGCAGCAAGTAATGTCATGACGAGATTATTCAGAATAGTCAATATTCAGTTGACAGCTAAGACCTGTATCTCAGGTACACATAATACTAAGTGAGCAGATGACAAAATACGGTCGCAAAGATTAAGATTAAATATGCATGTATACTGGCAGACTCTGAATGTGTAATTATCTCTTTCTCAGGTGAGGGACCTACACAGGTCTCTAAATCATCTTGTCAGCAGGGTCATACCAATAAATCCCAGCAGAACACTAAAAACCACTAAAAATGAATAGGAAACTAAAGAGGACACAACCTCGCACCACTTGAAAGCCACTATGCTCAGACTTGTTGGAAGAGATGCACAGGCTGGGTCATTCCAACCCACGGAGGGAACAGAAAAGCTAGAAAAGGGCCACAGGGGTGATCAAATGTAAGGAGGATACTCCACACAATGGATGAGATAGGGGGAGAGGGCTGGCTTAGAAGATGTAGCTGGTGAGGAGCATACTCCTACAACAGAGCAAAGGAAATGAAGTTGCTCGTGGCTCATATATTGGATCATAGATAACCCAACTCTCTAGAAAAGAAAGAAAACAATGGAAATAAAAGCTTACAGGAACAGGGCACCAAGGCAAAAATCCTCTTCTAGCTATGAACTAGTTCTCAACATTAATTTATCAGAATTAAGCAGAACTGGCTGAAGACCACTAATAAATGCCCCAACCAGCATGCCGTTCCCTTCAGAAAAGTGTCTGAAAGCAAGCTGCAGTACATCAAGAAGTCTCACACAGACTTCCAATTAACTACACAGTTATTCTTAGCACACACAGGCTTCACCACAACAGTGCCACCCTGGTACCCTCCAGCATTCTGGTCACCTCGATCCTGGCAATAAGAAACCGTTATCATCCTGAGAAACCCTATCACATCAAGGTCCAATTCATTACTGAACCACTCTGCTTTTCTTATTACTGACAGTCTGCTTCTGCTAAATTTGCTCCTTTGTGTCAGAGGATCCAGTGTTTTGATGCTCTGGCGAGAAACAGACTTCTTTAGAAGAAGACATTCTTCCTTCTTATCACTAGCCAGAAACAGCATAATCTCTTCAGGTTTTCTTTCAGCACAGAAATGCCTCACTTTAGATAGCATCTCTTGCAGTCCTATTTTCAAGCCCTATTAAATGCCCACAACTCCAAATGAAGTTTCTGCGTACTCAATAACACTGCAAATCAAGGTCTTGCTGACTCAGCTTTCCTGCACTACCCATGCTTACAACCACCCTACAGTTCAATAAAAGGGAGTCGAGTTTTTCTGCAGCACACGTTCTTCATGTGCTCTATATACCTTCTGATGTATACTTTCTAGCACCTCTTATACCTCTTATCTGATCAGGGCATTAAAAACTGGTTTAGAAACTGGGTCAGGGGAAGAATTTGCACTGTTCTAAGCCTACCATCATATCTCTTTGGAATTCATTACTGCGAAGCAGTGAAGTGAGTTATTTTTGTCAGGATGAGAAAAAAGGATTGCCAAATGCCTAAATATGCACTCGGTTGCTAATTATTGGTTTGTTTCAAGCAGCTGGGATATGGGGAGTAAAAGCATAGTGTAGGATTCTGATGATATGATGACAGAAAATATTAGTCAAGTATTTACCCTTCCCATTGTGTCTCACTTAAGTTTCTGTTCCCATTTCACCCATAGAGATGGCTGAGTGGAGACTCACAGCCCAGTCTGTGCTACGGAGAGTTTGCATTTCAGAGGCAAAATGCAAAAAATAGTCAGTAACATGAACATTGTGTACATATTCACAGTTAGAGATTATCCATCAGAAGATAATCTCTAGGTTCTGTATGAACTACCACAGAAAGGAGAGCACAATGAACAATCACAATGTACTTTGTTACAGAAACAGGCATTCCCTGCAGAGAAAACTGGGGCGTGGGTGTGTTGCATCAAGATGAAATAAGATGATAATTTCTAAGTAGTGAACACGCATATCCTATATTTGGTGTTGTTTAGAAATTTGCTTGTGTACCTTAATATCTTCTATAATATTAGAAGGAAAAAAAGATATTTTTAACATTTTAAAAAGATGTGAATCAGATACAAGTTTGAAAGACTGTTGACACAGTTAAGACTACACATGCAAGGCTTCTAGGTTTTTTGACGAGTTTGGGGTTTCTTGTTTGGATGATTTTTAATTCTAAACATATTAACACACCTTTGGATTACCACAGGCAGGATTTTTTTTCTTGTGAAAGCCACATATGAAATTTTTAAAATCAGGCTTTGTTCAGAGCATGACATCGGATTATAGATCTGTCAGAAGAGGAGGGCTGGAGCTGACTGAATTCACTGTGCTGGGCTGCAGAATTTCCTTACTTCAGAAGAAGGAAACCTTATTTTAAAGAAAAGACTGAAATGATGAAGAAAATAATTTACTTACTTATGAAAATGAAAAGAGAAAATGGTATATTTGGAAGCAGAGAGCAAACTTTCAGGTCTTAACAGCAAGAGCAATAAGTTTTTGATGAATTTTACCACTTGCAGTGAAAAACCACAGCTGAAGAGCTCTAACTGCTGCACAAGTCTCTATTTGAGTTTCGTCTACTGTTTGAAGATTAGCAAGATAACAGATTTTTTCCTTCATGGTGTTCAGTGATTTGTGCCCACTGCCCGAGATGGGGGGGCACACTGCCACTACACAAGGAGATACTACAGCATCACTCTCGATTTCTCTCTCTTAAAGAGAGAATAACCCATCATTAAAATACAGGCAGCTTCGCAAGTATATCGTGTTACATCAGATGAGATGTCATGGGGCTGAAAAGCAGCTACATGAACAGAAGTTCAAAGATGCTATTAACTACAGATGGAAAAGGAAAAATGATAAATAAATAGAGAATGGACAAAATCAATGCTTTGAGGGCAATCTCTGTCAGCTCCCTCACTATTCAAAATCAGTTTGAATCTCAAAGCTAATTGATGCTCAGTAGTTAAGCTTCTGACCCAGCAACACGTTGAGTGGCAGCATGTCCCAGATCCTTTGCTGAACAGCACCTCTAATGCGTGGATCAAATGTATCCTCCAGAGATCCCTGCAACCTTCCATTCACTGAGAAGGTCTCATCTCTCTAGAAACAGATAAAAAAAATCTTAATGGAGGTAACGCAGTGAACTGATTTACTGAGTCTCTTACAAAGAGACACTTAGCACAGGCACGCATTATGTCCAGTGCCTGGAGGATAGCCCCCAGGGCCATACATAAGCTCTCCCCCAACAGTGGGATCCACACATGAAATAAGGAAAACCATCTTAGACTATAACACTGAAAGGAATATCTTTATATCATATCCTTCCTGCTTGCCGTTTGACTATCACAAATCTCTCACGTTTCCCTACTGACACCGTCCATACCTTACGCAGAAGAAAAAAAAAGTGTTTTGCCAATAGGGTGGAAAATGAGCACAAGCAGCCTAGGATTGACTGCACCTGCCTATAAAGGAAAGAAGTCTGGATCATGATCTTTGCTTCCAGGACAAAAATGCAAAGGCTCATGTGTTGCTAATGAAGACTTGAGGATTAGTAAAATACAACAAATTTCACATCCTATGGGATTAGCACAGAACGAAGTCTATAGATTAAAAAGTAGGCCACTGACAGATCTTAAAATACAGTTGTGGGAAAGCACCACTGAACAGGGGCATTTTAAGCTGGAGAGACTTGATATTCTCCATACTACTGGTGAGATAAAAGTCTGTGAAGTTGTGAACGAAGAAATAGGTGGGTTGTTACTGCAGGATGACCTGAGTCACCAGGGTAAATGGTCATAACATAAATAAATGTAGGTAAGATCAAGTGTTCAAGATCCAAGAAGAGCTGTCAGTTATATTTACACAATGGAAGAATTTGCTTTGAAAAACAGAGCTCAGGAAAGGATTTAGGGGTCGTTATAGACAATCGCCTCAATGTAATCTGTCTGGGCAATGCTGTAGCAAAAAGGACTAATGAGATTCTTGAACTCAAAAATGAATAAATAAATAAAGAGACAAACAATGACAGATTCTACCATCTCTGCATAGTGCTGCCAAGACCCCTACCAGGTTACTGAATCCTGTTCTGGTGTCTGCATTTTAAAGAGGATTTGAAGACGTCGGACTGAGTTCAACTGAGTGTCACAAATGAATTCTCTGGCTTTAACAAATAAGCCCTTCTGACATGAGGGTTAAGGAGCTCAACATATGCAGCTCATTGAAGAGAAAGTGTAGACAGTGTTACATACACAGTCATCACACTGTGCGTGTAATTGCACTTCGGGAAGATAGAAATGAGGAGCTTTCCAAACCAGATGACAAATATCCAATGAATAAAAGTTGAAGCTAAACAAAATCAACCTTGAAACAATTCCAGCAGTATTTAAAACAGGGGCACTAGTGAAACCAACATCACTTGCAGAGTTGTTTATATAGACAGCTCTAAAAATATCTTCAGACTATATTATTATGGTCATCCTTCCTAGTTCTCTTTCCTTACAAACATCTTATTTCCTCAGCTGTTGGTCAAACAGGACAGCGTACACTGTGTTCAAAGTGCTTGCGATGTTTCCATGATGGCTGAAATGGTGCTACACGGGTTGCAACTGGCAAGGATTCAGAGATACAGTTGTGGGGGTGGCCTCGTGCACAGGGAGAAGCATTGATTTAAGGAAAGGACTCCTGTAAGAAAACAAAGGATTCATCCACCATTGCTCCTTCTCAACAAGAAAAACAAAGCAAAAAAATCTCTTTACACTGTGCTTGTTTTCACATACACATCCATGTTGTGGTCCCAGAAGCAACAGGCATCCTGATTGCTTCCTTTTTAAACAAACTCAATTGCTATATTCAGGAGATCTGACTGTATGATTTTACAGCCCCTGAAGTTGTTTCTCATTCCTGTATCATCCCGAGCATGTTTCCTCTTCCTTTCACAGGACAATGGAGCAGAAGAATTAAAAAAAAAAAAAAAAGAAGAAGAAGAAGAAGAAGAGGAAAAGTTCTTCATTTGGAATGAAGTTTTAAATGGTGTCCCCTTGGACTAAATGAGTAAATGCAGTGAGTTCCAGCTGGCATGAAGGCACACAAGATAAGAAGAAATGGTGTCAATTGAGCAAAATTGCTTGTCTGGGAATTCTAGCTTCTTTCCACTTATGCTGGTCTGATAGAGGCAGTCAGCTCTGACAGTCAGCTAGGATTCTGATGGTAGGTGTTTGAGAGAGCATGATCAGTTCCTAAGGTAGGGCTAAGCAATTGCCACAGGAGCTGGGTGGCCATTGGCAACTCTGTTTTGGCAGATAGGCAAAAGAAATAAAAGTAAATTGTAATATGGAACTCAAGTGATGGAAAAGAAACAAACTGGGAGGTCTATTCAAGGCAAGGTGATCGTACTGTGACCAAGGGGCAGTAGTGAAGCTTCAGAGGTGCAGTTTGCACTTGTTTCTCACATCCTGGGCTGGACTTGCTTGTCACTGTCCTTTTGGAAGGAAGGCAGAGGAGGCAGTTAAGTAGTGCCTCCAGCAGTCAGATAATAATGGCATGGAATCTTGTCAAGCGTCAAGCAGCAGAAGAAAAATAACCTCTGACAATGCATCTTGGTTGTTCCACCAAGGGTGTAACTGAAGTGTCTAGTTTGATTTTATTAGATTGATATATGTGGAAATAGACAGCATTTGGAATCACAAGCTTTGGTTAAAGCCTTGATTATAAAGTTTTAAGCCTGTGTGAGGCCCAGTTAAAAATATTAAGTCTACAAAATTTAATCCACCTTTACCTTTTTTCTTCAATGTGACTCTCGCTAGCTCCCTAAAATTAGATTTTTAATCTCAGATTGGCACCGCATTCTCTGCCACTCAAGTATCACAAACAGTGAGAAGATTATGGCCACTTACGTAGTATCTATTTTCTTACTTTTTTTTTTAATCACTATAAATGCTAAATATAGCATCCAGTTTAAATTGGCTTTAACCTGAACTTGACTTCGGTTAATTACACAGGAGCAGCCATTTAAGAAAGAAGTTAGAAACTTTGCTAGGCTTCAAAAAAGATGTATTAAGATACTCGGTACATATAATCAGATCACCTCGACAGCAGTGAATTCTCTAGCAGCTTTTTAGAAACACAGGACTCGTAAGCTATTAGACTGTCATACATGTGCAGATTTGGTTACAGCATTCAGCATACAAATACCATCCCAAGAAGTGAACGAGAATCTGGGGCGGCTTATGCAGCTCCTTTATCCCAGCTACCTTTGCAAATAGCTTAAACCAAACATGAAAGCCTTTTTTTGTGAATCAAACTCCCACTAGCATTTCCAGGACAGCCCTTAGGACTCTCACAAGCAAAACAGGTATGCCCCATAGCAAGGGGAGGTCCATCATTAGGTCATTTTTAGTCACTAGTGAAAAGAGGTAAAACCATATAACGAAAAAATGAAAAGTGGGAAGCCCAGCTTGCACTTGGCAATTGCTTCAGGAAGAAACACGCCCCCAGCATCCAAGCACGGATCTCATAAAGGGCTTTCAGAGAGCAGAAGTTGCCCACATTTGGGCAGAGAAGCTTACATGTAGCCTCAAGGAATTAGTGCCAACTCCCGTAGACTCTAGACAGCTTTACAGCTGGGGTACATCCTGCCTGATGAGGCCAAAACTCACCCTGTGGATCTTAACACAGTCTTTTATAGGTTACATACTTACTCATTAACCTATATGTTCCGTTCCTGCCTCCAAATCAATGCTTATCCTTGGCCAGCTACGCTTTTTCCATCAGCCACTTAGTTTACATTTCCTAACAGCAAAAGAGTCTCAATAACCCAATCATCCTAGAGCGAACAGCCATCATGTGAAACATCCTTAAAGTTATGGGTTCATGTCAAAAGTTTAGTACTGGGTTTAATGAGGCTGCAAGTTTCTCCATGTCATACTTTGCTCTTTTCAGGCACTACATGGAGAGAAGGGAAATCCACTTTCTGTAAGACTGGCATTTTCTCCCACTCCAGGGAGAAAATGACCGCCAAACCCTACCCTGGCATGGGAAATGTCATAGAAATGCAAATTAAAATACATCTGATTGTGTCTGCCTGTCCATTTTGCTTCAGCTTGCTGGGAACAATTAAACAGATGCCTGAAGCTGAGCAATAAAATGAGTAGCGGGAGATCTTCCCACAGTTCTCCTCCCTCACTTGGAGGGCTGCCACACACACAGATTGGGATATTCACAAATGTTCATTACCGAGAAACGCTCATCTGTTAAATACAGATTGGAAGGAGAGTATAGATAGGGCTGGTCAAAGCAGAAATAATCAATCAGAAAAAATTCTTGTGATCTGCCATGACTACTGCTGTGGCAAGGAAATATCAATTGAGACAGTAAATAAGCTTTGGGTATTTGTTCTGGGCTCTTGACTCTAGCAATCTCTGACTCGGATCAAATCCCCTACAATAGGAAGTAGACAAACATCCCAGGTAGGTTACCCGCTTCAGAAGTAGTCCTCTGGGTTCCCTAAGCTAGGCTCTTTGGAATAAAATGTTAGTTTTGTTTCATTCTGCAGAATTTTTAAAACTTGCTCACTGATACTGTTAAAGAGATTAGCAAATTAAACAATTATCTATCCTCTCGTTTCCTTACAAAATACAGGTTACTGTAATCTTCTTAGGCTCTACAATGGGCACAGCTGTAATAAATATGAAATACTATACCGCACTAGATGAAAGATGCTCCAAAGGTTTTGCTCTCTCCCTTCCTTTTCTTTCTTTCTTTATTTAAATAAGACAGACTTTATCAAACCTACAGGTTCTGTGTTTTGCTTCATGGACATCCAAAAGCAATTCCACACACAAAGATCACCTACAACCTTCTGAAATTGGAGGAAAGAGATCAGCAGTACACTGCAAGAAGAGATACTCCCTGTAATCCTGAAGAAGTTGCATATATTTTTCTAGGATAGAAGAAAATATCACTGTTTGCAGCACGGGCAGGAATTGCCTGCAGTATCTGCTTCATAACCAAATTGAAGAAGCAGAGACATCCCATAAGCTACGCTCAGAGGAAGCCCCCAAGCCACTCCAGTGTAATGGCACAAGCAATTATTTTGTTTCTACAGTGGAAGTTTGCCATTCTCATGTTCTTTGGTAATGATAACAAAGGACTGAGTAAAGAGATTGGGGTAGAGTATCATACCCATTCTGGTTAGCTTTCATTACTTCTATGTTCCCAGAAATGTGTGTGCACGTAGTGAACTGTGATAAACTAGTGAAGAGTCCACTTCTTGACAAAATAAAATTGTTTCCCCAGTAGACCATTTCTAGTAAGAGGTAAATGATGGAGAGAGGGCAATCCCTGCACCACTTGCAGAGGGAAAGGATCTGATGGCCTGAGCACCCGTGGGTCCATTTAATGCAGTGACCTGCCTCCATTTACTGAATTGATGTAGCATATGAAAGTTTACTCGGTATATTTAAACTAATGACTGCTAAAGCAGCTTATGTGACTTTTTAATCTAGATTTTCCATGTAGTCATTTGTAGAATAGCTGTTGGAAAGAGAAACAGACAAGAAATTGGGGCAAAAAAACAAAACAAAACAAAACAAAAAAAAAAACTACTGACAGACACTGAAAACATGGCCATACCACACAAAATCACCTGCAGTTACACAGACAAATTTGTGGCTGACAGACAACCTTCCTGACAATGGAGCATTTCTACAGACCCCTGACTAGAAGCACACAAACACTCCCTGTGAGCAGACAGCAGATGAGACCCAAACAGGCTGCATGCTACAAGAAAATAATGTTGATCTCTTACAAAACACCAAGATCCATTGATCTGTTATTAAATATATTTGTATTATATTATTTTCTTTTTCAAGGTCTTCCATACTTTCCTGTAGTGATAAGGCATGCCACACCAGGAATAAATCAGTGCAAAACCATATTTAACCCCAACATGTCAGATAACCCACGTTGCTTCAGCTATGATAGAAAGAGGTCATCAAAGGACAGAAACAGTAACCATTGCATGTACTGCTCCTAAAACCTCACACTGACCTTCTGGTGACTTCCCAGCTTTTGGGCTGCAGGCTCACATATCTACTGTGCTGCAAAAGCGTAGGCAGCACAGGACAGCATCCAGATACCATATGTAACCCATAACTCCTTCACAGGTCCTTTTTCAGGTCCTCTAAAATGCACATATGATACACTAAAATGACATGAAGTTCATCATCTATGCCTGGTGTTCAGATACCGATATTTCCTTACCAACAGTGATTCAGACACTGCTTCAAAAATCAGAGACAAAAACCCAACATGAGATGTTCTTCTCGGAGGGGACAGGCACTTCCCACCCCACAGACATCTCCACCTGCATGTGTTCCCTCGGGGCGGCAGCCAGGACTGCTGTCACAGTCACAGCCCATTTGAGCGACCCACTGGGTGCCAGCAGGCAAGCAGCAGAGCCCTATCAGGGCACAGAGCCTATGATCCAAGATAAAAAATACAGGACAGCGAGCCAGGAAGGGATACATAACACAAACACAATTACATTTCCTGGGTAACAAGCACTGTCTTTAGTTTCCTGGAGAAAACTACATATATTCTGTCAGTATGACTCCAAAGGTGAAGAGTCAGTTCCCATCGCATGTTACAGCAGGAAAAGAAAAAAAAAATCACCTTTGGGTAATCTCATCCTGGGAATAATCAAGTTAGCTTTGCCTGTCAGACACTGTGGACCTGAGAAGCAGGAGGAGCAGACGAAGCACGATGCAGGCAGCTCACCTGTTTACAAAGCCACCCTTGCTTGGGGGTACCTGGAGGTCTCCTTTCCCTCCCAGCATCTCACAGCCACAGCAGCACCAGAGTGCTGCAGTAGCTTTCTAAATTACAGAAGAAATGGTACAGTCTCCTTAAAGTACAGTACCTACCAGGCAGTGGATTTCTGGGTGATTATCACATGCCTCAGGTTGCCTCTAGACTTTAATCGCCCAAGAAGTGTGATAATCTCCAAAATACATGCCTTGGGCTGGCTTATCACAAGCAGAAAATGACAGTAACCCATAAACATTGAGTTGAGCCATCCACACACACTTGACATGGCTCTGGCATGGATCCCAGCAGCCACCGCATGCTCTCGGCTGGGACAAGTACAGAAAACAACTCTCCTGCTTTGCCACCACTAACTCAAAGGTGCACCACAGGGTCAGCTCCAAGCACCCCATGACAGGGATGTTCTGGCTAGATGGAAAGGTTATTCAGTACTGTGCCTCCACACACAGAAAAGATGTCATTCTGGAAAGAGCTGGAAATGTAGGCTGCCAGTCCAAGACATGGAGGTGCATTTCAGACTGTGTTGCCATGGAAGAGCAGAAGGGTCTAACACACTGGCAGCCCCCTCTGTTTGTCAAAGGAGCCCAGGCGTGGCTCAGGTTTTGATTTATCTCAGACTTACAGGACAGAGCTGCCTGTGGGAACTTGGAGGGAGTTCACTCGGGGTCTCCTAGGGCCAACAGCCACTGGCAGCGCAGCTCACTGCAGCTTAATCAGCTCTAAGCAGCCCAGACAGAGCAGCTGCTGTTTGCTTTGTGCTCTTGCATAAATGCTGCAGATTTCACTGTGAAATCTGGGTTCGACACACTGGGAGAAAATAAAGACAGCTGACAACGATATCCAAGCATCTGAGCAGACTGCCCTTTAGAGGAAACCAGCTCTGCCAGACAGAAATTTGTTTTCTAAGAAAGTTGAGTTTTTAAGATTCAAGTATCTCCAATGATCATAAAATACTGTATATCCATCCTCAGAGAGGAAATCTTTATGGTGATCATCAAGAACGCTTAGAGAATACAAAATTAAGGCTTTCCCATACAAAATTCCTGTTGAAGTAAATAACTTTAAGAGAAATCCTATATGAGGAAGAAGTAAAACAAAGTGAACATGCTTGAAAGAGGTAAACGTTTAATCAAGCACAAAGATAACCATACTTGTCAAGAAATGAACTATGATGACAAAAATTCTGCCTGGTAATTGTTAACTCCTTTCAAGTAATTCTACCACTACTTACTATCACCCTAGACAGCATCTACCCAGACTATTTTACAGTTATTAATAACTTATTTTTGTAAAAACATGTAACCGTCATCACAACCTCGGAGGTATAACGCGAGCTGATCTTTCTGTGCAGAATTAGTGCAAGCATACGTACACCAAGAACAATTTGTTAGAGAAGTAAATTAGAGAATGAAGTTCCTATAGCAAACAGCCAAAATGCAAGAGGAAATACTAAACAAGGGAGCTCTGCCAACCTTTGGGTAGAATTTGTTTCTTGATGTGCACCAGTAAGCAAGTTTCTTCTTACTTATGGAAAGAAAATCTTTATATGCAAAAGGTGGCATCAGAGCTTTGTGCTAAGGAATGAAAAAGCAGCAGCTGCTCCATAGCCCAAATATGAAAATAAAATATGTTATCACACCAAAAAAGAGACACAGAAATGCTGTGCTGTCAGTAACAATAAAATACTAACTAGTAAATAGAAGAGAGTTATAGTAAATAGAAAGAACCCCATTCCCTGCCAGGCTGCATCTCATATAGCAACTGGCATATGTGCAAAGGGAAATGAAATTCTATCAAATAACGCTTCTCCATCTGCTTACACTCGGCGTCTCCTATGCTCTCGCCCTCCTTTGCTGTCAAAGACTTTCCAAATGCAAGGCGATGGATAACCAGATCTAGGGCTGAAAAGGCAAGACTTTTTTCTCCCCTCAATACGCGATACCTTTGCACCCCCTACCGGGGAAAGAGTCGCGAGCAAAGAGCCCCGTCATGAGGATCTTCCCCCCACCGCGCCTATCGCACTGCCGGCAATTGTACTGCATCTTCGACGTTTTATATCCTTTAACCTTGTGATATCAAATTGATTCCGGTCATGATCTCTATTGACTTCAATCACAGCCAGCGAACAGTTTATACACGGGATTAATGAGCAATACAGGAAGCTTGTGTCGCTTCCTTCTTTTCTGATGGCATTCTTCTAAGGTCAATTATTTGCATCCCTTAGGGAAGACAGTCTCCTTTGCTGGATATAAAGGCTATCTCAATACTTAAAAAAAAAAAAAAAAAAAAAAAATAGCAAAAAGTAGCAAACCTTAAGTAGCAATGAATCATTCAATGACATTCTGGGAGGACAAATACGTACTTGCTTACAGAAAACTGGGCCTTCTCTATGGAGGCACAGAAATCACTGCAGCACACTGCCCGTAGCTTCTGTAACCTCGGCTCTCACAGTGTGGTCGTTTTGCTCTCATCACTGTTATTTCTCCATTTAAATGCAAGGGACAACTTCCATGTTACTCAGTATAAGTATTAATATCAAAGCGTTCAAGAAAGTTATTAAAGAAATTAGATACTTAGTTATGGCAGTTTATCAAGACAGCAATAAATTCATTTTTTTAAGGCGCATCTCTGCTGTTACATTTGCAACCAGAAGGTGGCATTAAATTGCCACAAATCTGCTCTGAGAGCCCTGAACTGAGCTGCTCGCCAGAGCCTGACAGGGAAGAGCCCTGGGTGCTTTTGTGCAGCTGCAGATCCGTCCTGTAAGCCGCCGCTGCGCTCAGCTCCCTGCAATTACAGCAGTACAGCTAACACTTAACTCATGCTGCGCTGGCAACAAAATGCTTCATTCTACACTCCTGTCTGTTCCCCATGTACCACGGGTCTCCAGCACATCTGCCTTGGCTTCTCCAGAAGACTACAAGCTGCAGCTCCCCACATTCAGTAAGTAGACTTGGCTCCCAGCTGCAGCTTGAGAACGCTTTGCACACACACACATGTTTAGGCAGATGAGGTGGGGGGAGGCAGACAGGCTCTGTAAGTTTGTGATAAGTGGGTTAATCCCACATTTGCCAGGCTCTGCACCTCCTCTGAGCCACCGGCCCGAAAAACTGAATCAAAGTACCAGACAACCACTGCAAAGCTCTGCCAGGGGCAGAAGCAGGGCTTAATCCATTTTCTGCACGCTGCAAGGACACCAGCACAGCGACTATTCCTGTGCCCACTGTAGTCATGTCAGCCTCTTTGCGTGCAACCACAAAAACAGCAGCAAAGTCAGTGACAGCACCTCCAAAGCAGACCGCTGACACCAAGCAGATGCAGCAACTCGCAGTGTTGAATAATATGTACACTATTTTTATAGACAATATCCAAGGACTGATGAGTATTTCTAAAGGGTCGTTGTATATTTTGATCCCTTCTTCAGGATAGATGAGAACTCAGACATCACTGCAGTCAGTGGCAATATTCCCACTGATCCCCACGGGGCAGGTTTTACCATTAGTGTGGATAACACATGCAATTCTGCCTTACATCAGCAGTGAAGCAACACCTCAAAAACTCAAGATAGCTTCAGAGGAATAGGTTGCCATGATCATCACCACTTACATTATCTCCAAAGAAAAGGCAAAACTAGAGCAGTCAAGGAGTTGTCTGGATCCTCTGTGGGTTTCCAGCAAATCCAAGGGCCAGACTGCCACCTTGCTGCTCCCATACTGTTTCCATACTACTTTATGGATGCATTCATGTTCATTAACCTGGCACGACATTCTCAAATTTTGTGAGAGAGGTCATCTCAGTTACCTCCAGTCCACAACCCAGGGCCCTGAGTATGCTGGACAGCATCATGGATGCACAAGATTATATTAAAAGCATCTCCCAGATGGTGAAGTTTCAGGAGAAAGAAAACACATACACGCACACCTGCACACTGACACAGAAGAAAATCTTGGAGCCTTGAAAGCTTCCTCCACGTGGTCCAGTTGAGCAGGAAGCTTGATTCCCTCCTGCCCTGCTCCAGATCTGCCCTGCTTGCCTCGGTCCTGGGCACGATATGCACTCCTGAGCAGTGGGATGCCATGGGGCACGCACCGCTCCAGCTGCACCTCCAGCTGTCTGTCATGCACAAAGAGCTCTCCTGTGACATAAAAAGAAGAGGTTAAAGAAAAGCTGGGAATCACCTAGCAACATTTGCCCTTATACTGTGCTCAAAGTGAATGGCAGGATGTGAAGCAGCATTAGAGACATGGAGGCACAGCTTGGCCGGCTCCTAGCCACCCGAGCTCAGTGCAATTGTAGGATTCCCAAGCAGACTGATTTTTAGTAAAAAGTATAATAGAAGAAAAAAAAAGTAAGCAGTTAGTTGCAAAACCAAAGTATCAACATGAAGAACATTTCAAGACTGATGCAAGGTAAGACTTCACTCAGTTCTGATCACTTCCATGCAAACACACAGGGATACTCCAGCAAGCAAGAACTCAGGCATTAAAATCTTTCTTTATTTAAAGAGTAAGAAGAAAGACTATCAGTAAGTCTTGTCATAAGAATAAAGCTCATTTGTAGCTTTGCTTGAGAAAGAAAGAAAAATATATATTTCCCTGTCTCTCAGTCAAGTAATTCAGAGAGGTTTGTGAGCTTTTGGAGCTTGCTGTTGCATTGAAGAGAAGGAAGGGGCTCTCACGATGGACATTCAAAGAAAAGCTTTATCAGTGCCCACGTGTGCATGCAGAAGAAAAGAAGAGAAATAAAACTCCATTTTGGAAGAAGCCTTGCCATTAGAGTTGCAAGTCATCTGTATCTGTGCAGCTTCCTGACAGCCCACAAGTCTGTATGTCCTCCGCCTGGGTGGTGAAGGCACCAAGAGAAGGCAGAACAAGCATGGCAGCATAGCACAAGCAGGTTGTGTCAAGAGCCATTCTGGACTCACAGTGTAAACACAGGGTGGGGGATAATACAGGAGCCCTATTACTGCTACCTGAGAAAATTCAAGGAATTCAAGGTCTGGAGTAAGCAGGCAACAGCAGGTAACCCTGAACAAAAGCACTGCAATGTTCAATCTGTAGCACGTGAGACTACTGAAAGATTGAGTACCCAAAGCGACTGAGGAAAATGCAAATGGAGCTCCCGAAGGGGAACCATATTTCAGCAGGTCACGAGCAAGCCAATAATGATTTCCACTTCATTTGTATGTGTGCTAAACATACTTGGCATTACTTCAGAGACTGGGGTCAGAAGTTCAATGAATATAGATTTTTGCTAAAGGCATTGTGCTCACAGAGGCATCTGGATCCCTGCTAGGGGAGGGTCAGAGACAGGTTTGCACTAACCCTTAATCTCTGCCCTGTCCTGGTAGGGTTTTCCAGTTGAGATCCATTACACAACAGCACGCAATACTTGAACAACTCTCCAGCCAGCAAAATACACCCACATTTCAATCCTCATTAGCAGAATTTAGTTCCTTAAATATAACTGGCACTCTGAGAATCAGCCACAAAACCTCACCTCGCATGTTACTTCACTGCCAGGAGACTCCAAAACAGCAAACACAAAGCAGGTAAAATGGGATTACCATTCATTTTTGTTATCTCGCAGTAGCATTTCCATAGTACCAATACCCTGGGACAGCAAAAACCTTCCTTTGCTACAGATCCTTTTCAGCACATCTTCCAAAAACATCTCTAAGTACAGCACACAAACAAATTCACTCATACATATAAGAGGGAGTGCAGAAGGACAGCCAGCTTCCCTGCCATCCATCAGGTAGAGGTAGGTAATTACAGAAGAGCAAACTTGAGCACTAACATTAGCCAGTGCCTGAAGCAAAGTACACCCATATGGAAAAGGAATCAGGCTGTCCTCCATACACACTCCCTTTTGCTTTGTCCTTTTCTTTGTCCATCCCCATAACTTGGGGAGTGCAAAATTTTGGACTTCAGAAGGCTACATTTGCAAGCGCATTGACCAGGAAGATCACTTAGAAGAGCGTACAAATTGCGTACCAAGTAGATTCCACCTCAAGTTATAGGAAGCTTTTGGCCAGCTTCATTACTGAGGTGAGGCATAGCAGATGCCTGCACCCTTAGATAATTCACTGCCTGCCTCCCCATCACGTGCCAGCTCTGAGCTGACTTGTATTCACCCAAGAGAAGCACTTAGCAAAGAAAGGTCTGCCAGCTGATCGCTTAGTTTCTTGGCAACACTGACAGCATTTTAACCTCACTCTTTAGGCTTTGGTGGCTTCATAGTACCAATGTCACATGCTCAGAGATACATGGTGGAGTTCCCACAAACACCTCACACCCTCACAGGAGCAGTCTCTGCGTAATTCCTCTTGTATCTGCTCTGGTAGCATGAGCTGTTCCTGCTTTGGGGTAGGCTGGAACAAAGGTGACTTAAAAATACGAGTTTCTGCCTGAGGAAGATAAGAGAGCTGCAGCAAAAGCACAAGACACAACCACAGTGTTGTGGGAGCCCCTTTGCATCATCCATTGATCTCTTGGCTTTCTTGCCTTTCTTTGGCATATACCTACACGACAGAGGCTCTGATGACTCACTGAGTTTCAGTATATAGTTCAACTTCCTTTACATCAAATCAACAGGAAAGGAGAAAGGTTTCTGTCATCACCAGCTGCGTTATGCTGACAGCACTGTCCAGCTATGAGTAGTCTCACTGAAGTTTGCTAGTGAAACAGAGGATTTATCTTCCAGAGAAACCTCAAGCAAAGACAAGGGAAAAGGACTAGAGGCTTTCATTAACTCGCACAGGCCTTGGCTGAACCGGTTTCAGGTAATGAGTATTGGCTGGGGAAGACAGGGATCCATTTTTCAAGGACTCCTGTGCAATTCTCTTGAACTTCAGTAGGAGCTTGCACTGCACACTCTAAGGATATAAGCCCAACAGACACACTGTCACTTTGACTTTTCATATGTAGAGAGAAAAAGAAACAAAACAAATTTACTCTCACACTCTTTTCATAAAGAAGAATTAAATTTCCCATGGTGACCACTGCAATCTAAATCTAATAAAGTGAGTTCCTGATTTCCATTGGTAACCATTTGTACTGCTTGATTTAGGCAACTCACTAAAGCATAAGAAAAACATTGCAAGACAACCTTCTTGAGTCAGTGAATAAGAAGAAAAGCTTACCTAAACAGTATTAAACCACTACAGTCAATTGCATCCCATTGCTTATGCTCCAATTCCACTGGCTGGAAAGGTACAAGCTGTCTTATTTACACACACACACAAACTCATTCACACACAACTGTTTTCCATCTCAGAGCAATAAAGATTAATAACAAAAATAACTAAACTTTATCAGCCTTCAAGCATTTGGAAGCCCAGGAGCACCAGAGCCAGATCTTCAGGAAACACATTAGGCTCTTCATGAGAGAGATTGGGGTTTGGCTGTCAGAACTACCACAGCACCTGGTCATCACACTCCAGCAACAGATTATCCCATGGTATCGACCTCCCTGCTCTGGGTTAATTCTTTTAATTGTCCCAGCACATCTTTTCCCATTAGGCTGATGTAACTTGTTTAAGCACAAGCAGATTGATTTACGACAGCACTAGGGACATTAATCAGATGCCTTTTCTCTAGTTAATGTGTGCACCATAAGAGATGCAGGACAATGGTCTCCTACATGGAGGCTGCAGTCTTTTGCCTTGGAATCAAAAGGATCCTCACAGCAAGAGTAGAGTTACACCACAGTAAGAGGAGATGGCTTCCACTTGTGTTGTGAGTAAGGCAAGGTCACTGCCTCCTGCTCTTCATTCTCAAGTGCTATCTTCTTTAAATATAGCTGCAATCAAGGAAATGGAAAGTGTCTTTTTAAGTTCACTGTTAGGAACTTACACACATTGAAATCCTAAAACCTTCTCAGGAGGCAAAGTGTCCCTATTTGTCTCTGTTTAGAGGTGCCTTCCTTCAAAGCATCTATTCAACTATCAATCTATATATTTAGCTTACTGCTGTGTATTCCCTGCATTTCCCTTCCACTGAAGTAATGTCCATAGTGCAGAAGCCTGCCCAAAACAGCCTTCTTTTCCATACAAATAGTTCAGGTCATGCAACATGCAGTACATAATATCCGGGCAGTGTGTAGATGGTAGAAAAACATGTATTACTGGTATGAGTGAGAACTGATATCACGGAATCACAGAATGGCACGGGTTGGAAGGGACCTCGAGGATCATGAATCTCCAATCCCCCCGCCACAGAGAGGGCCACTAACCCCCACACCAGGCTGCCCAGGGCCCCATCCAACCTGGCCTTGAACACCTCCAGGGACGGGGCATACACAACCTCTCTGGGCAGCCTGTGCCAGCACCTCACCACTCTCATAGTAAAGAACTTCCTCCTGACATCCAACCTAAATCTTCCCTCCTTCAACTTAAAACCATTTCCCCTCGTCCTGCTGTTATCTACCCTTTCAAAGAGTTGACTCCCCTCCTGTCTGTAGGCTCCTTTTAGGTACTGAAAGGCTGCAATGAGGTCACCCCGCAGCCTTCTTTTCTCCAGGTTGAACAAGCCCAGCTCCCTCACCCTGTATATAAAGATTAGAAAACTCTTAGGGTATCCTACAGATCCAAGGTACTTTTCATTCTATTGCTATGTTTAACATTAAGTCAATTAGATATATTCACCAAGAAGGATGTTCATGTAGGTGCCACCATCTCACTGAAATGCTTTGGGAGGGAAGAAAAGAAAAAAAACACATACACATTTTGCCAAACAGCTGGAGAAAACACAAGTTCTGATTCTGACTCTAACCTACATAACCACACTGTCTGTGATTACAGCCAGGACACCAGCAGGCCCATCACATTTTGACAGCAAATCCCATGCATTTTCCCACCAGCAACAGGGCTCAGAGCAAGAGTTCTCTCAGCACATCCTCCCGGGTATGTCTCCCACCACCCCGTCCTGCATGGCTAGCAGCCAGGCTTCACTTTCCTCAGATCTGCAAATTCTCCAGACAGCTTCTGGTACAGCTTCTAAGCACAAACTTACTGGATGTGCCCACAAATCTCAGTGCTTCTTAAGAATTGTATTCCCTTTACTGACCTAGCCTCCTTCAATTCAGGGGGAAAGGGAAAAGCAAGACACTTATCTAATAATTTTAATAGAAGGCAACCCCTGTGCTGAGAGCAACCCACAACATTTTCAAACAAAATAAGTGAGACAGTTGTAAGAGTACTCTCAGAAGATCCATGAGCAAAGGCCAAAAAAACAAAAAAAGTTATCTGATGTATTATTTATTGTGGATTATCTACTCCAAAATATCTAAGGCTGCTTTGATAGATCTGAAAACACCAGCAGGAGCCACTGCCCTTTGTACCTCACCAACAGTCCCCTTCTGACAAGGGACGCATGGGCTGTATGCTGCTCTGAAGTAGCACTGACAACAGAAGGCTCAGCAGATACTCCAGGTGACAAATGCACACTGAAATCACTGCCTTCACTTTTCTGCCTCCGCCTATGGATTATTTCAGAGCTCACTCCAACAGAAGCTTCAAGACAGCTGTCGTGTCCCATCCCAGAAGTTGCCTGAGCTCATCCCCCTTAGCAGAATCAGGCTCAGCTTGATGCCTTCCACTGACTTTATCTATGCTGTGAAAATGAGTATTTTTTCCCCTTTTACTCAAGTGTTTTCTATACTTTGATATATCACAGACATTCAAAATGTTAAGGTAAAGAATGAAAGCTTCTTACAATTGTAACCCCTTGTGAGCAAAAGAATGCAATGAGAATAGATGGGCAAGAGCAGTAATAAATTCTACCCCACAGCCTTACCTAGCAAGCCTATAGTCTAGGCACAGGAATAAATATCTAAGGCACAATGTAATTATTCTAGGTGTGTCTTCTCTGAATTTTCTATATCACCTGGAAAAGCAGGAGCCATGGCAGTGTTATGTTGTTTGTCTCCAGACACCAATGCCTCTTTCATACGTCACTCAGAATTGTCTCCTTTGTGATAATTTTGTAGTAAGTAAGTCATTATGAAATTGCCAGATGCCAGAGCTTTCTTTAACAGACAGTGGAATTTCACTCAGATATTATGAAGATACAATCTGATTTGCATCCTGTCACTGGTGTATGTCGCATATAATATATTTTGCAAACTTGTTTTTATTTCTCTGCAAAGAGATTTGCCTCCCTGTTTAAGTAAAGCATTCACATGCAATTCTTCTGCTCGGGATGATGCCGATCCCTTTACAGATTACCAAACCAAAACACTTGACAGGTTATTCGAAATATCCTTCTTCTGTGGCCAACGTGACAAAAGTGCCCAGCGTGATGGAAACCCACATTTAAACTGTCAGCAAATCAGATTGCCAATCTGACACTGCTTTGAGAGCAACAGAAACTATTTCTGAGCGTATGGAAGATGTGTTTCCTGCTGTCTTAGCTCTGAGAGGCAATTAAGCAACAGGGAGCTAATGAGGAACTTGATTTGGGCTGAAGCAAAGCCCCAGAATGTGAGCAGACATGAGCAGCTAGTGGGGAAACACGCTAAGGATCAGCTCAGTGCAAAATCAGAGGAGAAATGAGTGCAGGCACAAACTTGAATGTTTTTCAAACAAGAATAGCTTATGCATTTTTACAATTGTAAAGTTGAAAACGTTGGGTAACTTTGGAGAAAAGATATATATACTTTTCTGGTTGGCTCCAAAACATTTGGACAGGAGCAAAGAAAGACACAGTCAGACAAAAATGATGCCAAAGTACCACGAAGAGAAGCACTGGGAGGAGCAGCATCTTCCCAGACCTTACAGCCCCTTCTTGCATCTCACAGATGGATACCAGTGCAGCATTTGTAGTCCTTGCTGAGTCTGTGACTGACAGATCAAATGTTTGAAGGATAAAAAGAAGAGACAAGGATGGATTAAGGTGACACATAAAGCAGACGCAGGCATAGCGGGAGGAAAGCAGGAAAAGAAATTAGGAGACTACTCAAGCCATGAATTTTATTGGACAGCAAAGTATCCTCTGAGGGGGGAAGTGGAAATTCCATTGGCTCCGCCATTTAGAAGTAGAGGTATGCCGTGCAATTTCAGGGTTGGAAGACACTACAGTATAACAGCTATCTTTTAACTCTAACTTCACAGCTGTCTATTACAACTAACAAGAACATCGAGTATTGCTAGAGCTGCCATAAGCCTGAGCATAAACCCTTGAATTACTTTCTCCCTTCTCTTTCTCATCCATTTTTCTGTCTCTCTCTAAGCATTATTGCCAAGAAGTGAAGCAGCATGAAGTATGGGTGAAACATAAAAACAAAACAGATCATTTACCATTCCTTAAAAAAAAGGGTAAGGGCAACCATTTTTAAAAAGAAGCTTCGCTTATTAAACACAGCTTTTACAGAAATGGATGGGTGCATTTCATGTACAGTCCCCATCCCTCATCACTTCTGTACCACACAAGAAGTTTTGACTTCAGGAATGAATTACAACAGGCCTGGCCTTCCCAGACAGCTGCGTCTGAGAGCTCACACCAAGAACCCCACTGGTGGAAAGGGCTGAAGCTCATACCCACAGTGCTGCCAAACAGACCTGGAAAGCAGAACCGAGCCCTGCCTGGCCTCCCCTCTGTGCCTCCCCACTGGCACTGCCAGCCATGGGATCTTCCAACATCTGCCAAGACTTCGTCTTTCCTCTGCTCATGAAAGCTCCTGCGTGTGCTTGGCTCCTGTGTCTGCACCTGTGTGCCTGTCTGCCTTGGGAAAGAAGATTTCAGTACTTAGCGGATGGGCAGGAAGCTTGGCTGCCACTGACATACAGTGATGTAGGGCTTATACCCAGTGGCTAAGGCAAAGCAACCAACATTTTCTCAGTAATTCCACTCATGCAATAATTTACTGCTTTCTAACAGCCTCGCCATTTCATGCACAAAAATGCATTTGAAATGAAGCTCCTGAAAATGGACTTTACCTTCTTTCTTCTTCCTTCTCCTCTACTGCACTGTTAAAGCTTTTAACATCCTTGTCAAAGTAGGTGAGACTCTCCTACTTGACAGGATCAGATCAGCAGGTCTTTTGATCAGAAATGATGTAGAAAAGAAACACATAATTAGTTTAGCACTAAGTGCTAAAAACTCTTGCTGTACCTGAAGAGGACAAGCAGTCTATTGCAGACATTAAGTACTTGGGCTATTGAGAAAATTAATATTTTGCAGACATGAGGAACTCCAACTCTCTGAGTCATTGTGTTTGGACTCCTCGTATCAGAAAGATTTTTCTCCTGTGGAAGGAAGACTTTTAAGGACATCCAATTAACTTAAGTCTGTTCCTGACAGCAGAGTGCATCACTGTAGTTGGTGCTTCTCTCTCTGTCTCTCATTCTCTCTCTCTGTAAAATCACCCCAAAACCAATAGTCATCCCAAAGCACGAGGACTATCCATTCAATAGGCAGTGGGACAAGCAAACACAGACTGTATACAGCCTTTCTTTTTTTTCTGTTAAACTACCCAGATATTTATTTTGATGTTTGGAGAAAAAAAAACCTTTTCCAAAATTCCCTACATAGGTAGATGTTACTTCTAAAGATAAAGCGAGTGTTAGAAAGGGGACCATATAGTCTTAGCAAACCCACTCTCCCTTGTGTTCAACTAATTGATACCATCATCAGAGGGGTAGGTTTATATGCTTATATGTATGCTACATTTTTTTTCTGCTGCTTTTGAAATCATAAAAATCCTAAACAATATTTCCATTCCTGGGTCCTGAGCCATTCTTGAGCAGGAGAATAAATTCCAGTATACGGTGAAGGTGCCATTGTGACCTACATTTTCCTTCATCCACAGCCTCTACCACAAAGAAAGTACTAAGAATTTCCAGTGCAGTAACCAGACCTAAAATCTTTATACAGATCTAAAATCTTCTCTTTCTCCTTGACATTAAAATTGGCTTCCCAAAACTGCATGTTCTGCACTGGAGGACAAATGAAGTACATCACCTCCTCCGCATTCCTCCTCTCAGACCAAATAAGTTACATCTTCTGGGCTTTGAGACAGAAGAACACAATTTTATAAGTCGCCTCGTCTCACCCTGTAGTTCTACCCCAAATAGAAGTTTCTAAGCTAAACACCGGGGAGAAGGTCTCTTTTAGCTTTTAATTTACTGTGGGTTCATCAACTTTGACCACAGCTGAAGGTCCATTTTCTCCCCATTAGTTCTGTCTAGTCAAAGAAGCTCACGTAGCGATGACGCACCTCTTGTAGATAAGGGTATCCACTGATTTGATTTACTAAGAAGGCTAAATTTATTATGCAACATTTTACAAGTATAATTCTGCCTTCCCTTGATGGAAATAAATTCGATATCAGCTCCCCTGAGACAGGAGAAACCAGTCCCTTTATTATCCAGACATGACCCCCAGAGCCGGATTCCATTTTAGAGACGGGAAATAGCCATATCTCTGATTAAAAGGGAAAGTTTAATCAAATAAAGTGCCTCATCAAGCGAGAGCCAAGATTCCAATACTCCTGACTGCAGCACAGCAACGATCCAAAGTCATACCTGCTCCCAGCCCATTACTGCTTACTGCAAACGTGACATCCATCCCAAACAGGAGGCACATCCTTCAAGAGCTTCCCCGTTATCCTGGGAGCTGCTCCTCCTGTGACTCACAGAGACAAGTTCTGAGGCTGCTCCCCGGGCTCTGCTCAAGGAACCTGAGGAGGACAGACTTCTGCTGCTTGAGTACTTTTTTGTGCAATTAGGTCAGTTTCACAGGCAGCGAGTAGTCTTGAGCCACGCTGCCACTTGCAGCAGCCCAGTCCTCCAGGTCAGTACCCTTCCCAGTAAGACCCTTCATTCTCCCAGGGACGTTGCTTCTACACTCCAAAGCGGGCACTGGGAGCAGTAGGACACTGGCTTCTTTGGAGTCCCAGCTCGAGAGCCCTGTCCCTACTGTCAGTGGTGTATTCCTGTACTTTTACATTGGACAATAAACTAATAACGATAACGATGATATGGGTGTCTTGGGGAACTATTAAATGTGCTTTAAGCCTCTGCTTCTGCATAAGTACAATCAGATCTGTATGCTACTCCACGCAGAGATCCATCTTAATGTCTCATTGGTCATCCAGACAGTTTTCTTGCAACAGAGCAAGATACAGCAACTGACAGATAAATCACCTCCCTTTCAGCGGTACAAGCCCAGCTACGCAAGTAAATGAAGGCGCCTGAACTCTTCAACCACTCGTCTGTGAGATCCGGTTATTTCACACCGACCTCTGCAGACACCCTCCTTGAATCAGCCCACATGTCGTTTCTGCTACAGGAGCACCAACATTTACCCTCTGCTTTATGGCAAGACCATCTTCCTAACACCGCAGCCTTTGCGCCGCGCGGGGCCGCTTGCTCCGCAGGGCTTCCAACTGCAGCACTGCCCAGACAAACACGGCAAGTATGTCATGCCTCCACAGCTGAGGTTTTCGCTCTGGTATTTGTCTGAGTGCCACAAGCACGCACGCACGCAGGAGGATGGTGACTGGTTTGGTCTCTGCTTTCCAATCCTGCTCCAGTGGCCCCCGAGGATGGAGTGCTGGCACCCCCGGGGAGGGGCAGGGCTCAGCCCGGCCTCGCGTGGCCCCGCTCCCGTTACAGACCCCCCCCCCCGAGCGCCGCCGCTCCCTGTGTGACACGGCCCCGCGAGGGTGTCAGAGCGGGCAGCCCGTGCGGGCAGCTCTCGGTTAGACGGCAGCAGCCGGTCCCTCCTCTCCGCGTCCCCTGAGGCGGCCGGGGAGGATTGGCAGTTCCTGGGGACTCGGCGGGGTCGGAGCAGCCTTCGGGGCTCGCACCGCACGCGGCCGAGCCGTCAAGCGCCGGATACCGACCCCGGGAGCTTCGGGTCGCCCCACCGGGGCGGCTGCGGCGCCGGGGCACGGGGACGCGGGAGCGCCGCCCGGAGCTGCGGCGGCCGCCCGTCGGACCCGGCCCTCCGTCCCTCCGCCGCCCGGGCCCCGAGGGAAGGGACGAGCGAGGGCTGCGGAAGGCTGACAGGGCACCAGAGCCGTTGCCAGAGCCGCCCGGCGTTCCGAGGGCTGCGCGCCGTCGGGGCGGCGAAAGCTTGCCAGCGAGCCCCCGCCTCGTTACCGGAGCCGCCTCCTCGCCGCGCCCTCGGCAGCCTCGGGCGCGCGGTTCCCGCAGCCCCGTTTCCGCGGCCGGGCAGCGCCGCCGGAGCCGCG
>JACDJE010000050.1:2311943-2414782 GCA_016647715.1 Pavo muticus | reverse complement strand
AGGCCGGGCGGTGCCGGGGGCGCGGGCCGGGGAGGAGCCAGGCGGCGGCGGGGCCGAGCCGCGCTCCGCACGCCCTCGCCCAGAGGGGACCTGGCCGTGCTGGAGGTACCTCGGACAGAGGCGCCGCGCCCGCCCAGAGCCGCCGGAGGGCACCGAGCCGCAGGTACGGGCGGGCTGCGCGCCCCGACGACGTGGCTGCGAGAGCTGGGAGGGGGAGCCGGGTGCCCGGCAGCGGGGCAGCGTGGCAGCGTGGCTCGGCGCGGAGCGGAGCACCGGGGGGTTCCCTTCGCCGGATTCCGCTGCACTGGAGGCACCCACGGGGCCGCCCCGCCGCTGGGGTCGGGAAGGGAGTCGGCGATGGCGGCCCGGAGCTGGGTATGGGAAGAGCTTGGGGCGCATCGATAGCGGAGAAAGAGCGGTCCTCGACGGGTCCCGCCTCTGCTGTGGCCCACGGGGGGGCTCATGGAGGTGGCAGGGAGGCTCCTGCCTCTGCCGTCGTGTTAGTGGCCACAGCAGCGTGCTCTGCACACTTGCATTCCTGGTAAGGCAAATCTTCCTCTTAGGTGTAGATTCCTGATAACTTTAAGCAGAGGTTCCCGATAACACTGAGAGCGAGGATCAACAGACAGAGGTTGAGTCCAGTGCCCCAATGACTTTCTGTGTTATACTAGAGGCTGCCTCCTAGGTCCAGCATGCACAGAGAACGGGAGCATTATTACCCAGGCTTAGAGCAGCCCTTCCTGCTATCTGCTAACAGAGAGATCAGAGAGTGCCTTTTGTTATAGATTTGAGCTGCTGCTCTGAGCTGCGGGGGATGGCCACCGACTCCCCAGGCTGCCGGGACACACAGCCATCCTGCTAAGCCGCTCACTCTGGCCTTCCCACTAAGCCAGCTGTAAATAAAAACAGCTGGGATTAATTTTATTTCTTTTTTCCTAATAACTTTGACAACACAGCTCACTACCATCCGAGTGAGCAACTTTGAAGTCATCTTGAATTTCTGCCGGATTTGCCCTTCTGTCAGTTTCCTTGTTCAGTGTTAGGCAAATACAGGATTGGGTGTGATGCTAAGCTGGGAGCTGTCAAACCAGAGACAAAGCCTCAGTTCATCCACACTACAAAGGAAAGCACAGTTCACTCCGCCAGCACCACATAAGTGGGCCAGTTGTTAGCACAATTGCTCACAAAGAGACAGTATGGACCTAGAGTTGGTGATATTTACTACAGTATGACAAAAAAAAAAAAAACCAAACAAAAACATCAGGAGAGAAAGAACAAAAGTCCCAATAAATAGCAGGATAGCAACAAGATTTTTCCTCTAGGGTGAAACAGGGTCCCTGAAGACAAAATGGCTGCTCTGTTGTGAACGCTGCTGGGTAGCTGAGGCCAGCACACATGGGAGCAAACCCCCATCTTCCATGAGCTACAGGACACGTCCATTATTTGGAGGGCTTTGAACCAGAGTTGCTATGAGTAGAGCGCAGTGCGATGCAATGAGACCAGTGTAGCATGCAGGAGGGAGCGGAGCAGCACAGCGGGTTAATGTGGCCTTTTGGTGAGGGAAATGGTCTCTTGTCTGAGTTAAAATCCTGAGCAGATGACAGATCAACACGAGGTGGCTCATTGTAGTGCCCCAGAGACGTCTCTCAGCCTTACACAACCTACTTCCCAAAGCACAGCCCCACTGGCAGCCAGCGCAGGACAGAGAGAGGACGGCATCAGCACAGAGCCTCAGTGGCAATGTACAGGTTGGCGAAGATGTGCTGAGGCCACAGAACTGGAACAGCCAAGCCAGCTCCTCTGGACAGGAATAACACGCAGCCCTCTCTGCCCACCCCAACCAAAACTCTTCATTTTGCTTTCACACACTTCCTTATTTTTTTTAGTCTGAATTGTATTTTAAAGCTGCTGTAGAAATGATTCAAGTGCTCTGAATTTGTAGTCCTAAAGGTTTCAGAGAGGAAATATGACTTTATTTCCTACTTAGTCAACATATGCTTTCTATTTTGCATACTCACAGTGCAAAACAATTACAAAGGGACCTCTGTGACACACCAAGACCTGTCCACACACACACACAACTCACTCTGCTTTAACTGTACCACTGTAACTGAAGGACAGCTACTTGCTGTGGGCACTACTGTGTCAAAAGAGGTGTGCTTCTCAGTATTCTTGTACAGAAAACAAATAACAGGCATCTTTAACGCTGAGAACCAGGATAAGGACAGTACCACAAAGGAACACATGGAAGTATCTGCTCTGTCACAGGTGAGTTCTGTGACTTGAGGCAGGTTGAAGCCATCCCCCTGGATAAGTAGCTGCTATTTGGAAAGACTGAGCAGAGCAGCTGAAAGGCAGTGTGTGCCACCATCCTCGGTCCCCCCACAGCCAGCCTGCCTGGGCACGCTCCTGGGGTCCCCCAGCCCAGAAGCTGTGCCCCAAAGCACCCACACCCCTTGAACTTCCAGCCCCCACTACGGTCCTTTCTGCAGCCTCCACATCCTTAACACAGAGGTCACAGCACCTCATTGGGTCTGCGTAACTGTGCAGTGATTAATACATTTAAAGGTCACGGGGCTTTCATTTAAAATGGTGTGGGGGGCATGTAAGATCCATAGTTAACTGCATCCTTACAGTTATCTGAGCTGGCGAAGGTACATTCACAGAAAAGTCTCCTATCTCTTCCAGTTGACATATAACAGCAATACAAAGTGTACAGAACATGGCACAGTGCACTGCAAAGTAAATCAGAGTGACAAAGTAAACCATGCTGAGAAGGGACCGTTTACGTGCACCAGATCATTCTGGATAAATAAATTTATAGTGAAATGGGATGAGCAGACCATCAGAGCAAACTCCATAGGGCTCAGATTAGCCAGTTCTGAATGTTGTACTTCTCTTCAGTTTTGCATTCTGAGGCTTGTGTATGCTTGCATAGGGAATACTGGGTACTGACTGGACTTTAAATCTTCTCTGTTTCCAGAACTGAGGTGTGAGGCTCTGGGAGCCCCCGAGTGACTGCAATTTCTGTCCTCAACAAAAAATCTCACAGGAAATGCAGGAATGCCTGTTCTAGAAAAAGACATGCAGAAGAAGGAGAAAGATTCACGCAGTAAAGATGATCCAGTAAGTGACTGTTTTGGGGAAAAGAAAAAGCAAAACAACAACAAAGATAGTTTACTTTTAACAGCTGGCAGTAAGATTGATGCTGTAAATTATAATAGCTGTAAAGCAAACTGTTCTAGAACTGTTTCCTTTATTTGGGGGAACACTAGTTATCCTGCAGCAGTTTACAGTCAGGAACTAACAGCGGGGCTTCTCATGTCCACATATACTATTCCTCCCTACATCCTTTGAGGAAAACTAGTAAGCGAAATCTTGCTATACAACAGATGCGCTACAATGCAGTCAGAAAAGGCCAATAATTACTACTTAATAGTACAGAACTATCAGACTATCATAACTCATTTGCAAGCTGGTTCAAAAGATGTCAGATGCGTTTGCCTCTCGTTAGTCATCTAAGCCCCTTAAGTTTAAAGCCTTTTTCCTAAGAAGAGCCATGAAATGTGCAATAGCCTTACCCAGAAAGGAAGGGCCAAATTCAGGTGTCAAAAAGAAAATGTGGCACATTTATTTCCTCTGACCAAGGAATGAGGGATAGAACAGATGCCCTGACTACGCATAGCTTGAAACTGAAAAATGGTACCATTCTTCTGTTTCTGAGACCCAGGCTAAGCTTGGATTTGCATCTCCGTTAGAAACAGGTCATCTTATGATTTTTTATGAGTATCTATAATCTTCAGTTTCTAGATAGGGAAAAGATAGCACTGACTTGTCTGTGGAGGTCACAAGGCAGAGCTGGGACTTGAGCTCAGAGGACACCCACTCCCCTCCTTGTGCTTCTTTGGAGCGTATGGGCCACCCTTCTCCCTCCCTGCATGCAGTGGCACAGCAGTTAGCAGCTGGCCTTGCTCTGAGCAGCAGGTGGGAAAAGGTAAGGCCCAGACATCCCTTCCAAATGAAATCCTCTGAAAATCAAACTTGCTTACGACCTTGGGATGGCACACCTGCAAACCCAGCAGGCATAAAAGGATGCCTGAGAGGGGCCCTGTGCCATCAGCACTGGTGTTTGCTAGTTTGAGACTATAACCTCTGGACAAGTGTTCTCAGCTGCTCTCCCCACCATCCCTCCTCCAGTGCCAGCAGGCCTGGTGCTGGAACTCAGCTCTTCAAAACAGAGTGGTGATCTTTCTTTTTTCTCCTGTCTCTCCATCTCTCTCCTTCCTTCTCTGTTTCTCTCAATTTTCTCTTTTTGTTCTGTGTCTCTTGTAGGTTTGTTAAGTAATTGCAAGACTTACTTATTTCAGTTTCTTAAGGCTGTATAGTTTAGTCACACAGCTTAAGGTAGATTTCAAGTGTTAAGAATGCTATCTTCTAAAGTCATATAGTTTAGCTGTGCAGCTAAGACATTTAATTGTTAGAATGCCAATACTTTGGGATAATTGTAGTTTATAGATTCTCACTAAAATTGATTGCATGTGGGCTTCTGTGTATAGTTTTACCTTAATCGGAATTAATCAGTAATTAAAACAAGGGTATTCACAAATCTGGTCACCTCTTCCCTTACAGGAGTGACATGACAGGTCTATGCTAGTTATGAGCGCACAAGCACAGCTAAATGACATGGCACTTAGCTTTTCAGCTGGGAGATACACCTATCTCCTTCAGGAATGATGCTTGGAACATCAGACCCTCTTGCAATTTCCTGGCTTTCATGGATTATTTCATAGCTTGATTTTCCCACTGCCCCCAAATTCCTCTAGCTTTTAAATGACTAATTACAATTCACTTGGTTAATTCAACCTCTAAAAAAAAAAAGTTTCCTAGTTTCCTGGCCTACCAACTTGAAATGTTCATTGGCCAAAGGAATACTAGAAAGGTAGCACTGCTTCAGTATTTGTACGACTGCATACTACGTGCTAAAATTCGGGTGCTTCATGACCTAGTGAAACTCCACTGAAGTCACACAATTACATTTGCAGTGATCAGGCATCTCAGCTGCTACAATAGAATAAATGGATTCAAAGAGGGATGCATTATATTTATCAACAACTGAACTGTCATAAGCTATGAAATGCAATGGCCCTAACCAAAGTCTCCAGTCTGTTCCAATCCACTGCTTGTGGGGAGGTGCAAGAGCATATATATACCACTGCTGGACCTCACCAGATTCCTCTCCATTTCATAAATATGCAATACTGATTGCTATAGGAGTCTGCAGGGCTGGGCAGATGTTGGTTTCAGCCCACAGATTCAGCCATTCTGGTACATACTGGCCTGGACTTGACCGATCTCTAAATCAGTGGCCAGTCCAAATCATATGCTACTGCAAAACGCTGTTGTACCAGCTCTGGCTGGGATGGAGTTAATTTTCTTCATAGCAGTCCATATGGGGCTGTATTTTGGATTTGTAAGTAACTGCTCATAACACACCATTGTTTTGGCTATTGCTGAGCAGTACTTGCACAGCATCAAAGCTTTCTCCTTTTCCCCCACTTTTTCTCCTTAGCAAGTAGGCTGTGGGTAGGCAAAGTGCTGGGAAGGACTTAGCAGGGACAGCTGACCCAAACTGACTAAAGGGAGTTTGCACTGCATTGCATTACATGCAGTGTCATGCACAGCAGTTTGAGGGCTATATAGCTATTGGTAGCGATCGCTCTGGAGACTGTATGGACATCAGTCCACTTATGGGAGGTAGTGAGTGATTGCCTGCATCTCTTTTTTCCCCCTCTTTTCTCCACTTAATAAACTGTCCTTGTTTTGACCCATGAGTTTTCTCACTTTTGGTCTTCTTGTTATCTCCCTCTCCCACTCACTTGAAGGGAGCAAGCAACTGGCTGGGGCCAACCCACCACAACTGTGTACTTAATATTCACTCTGCCTACAACAGAGTAGCCTACAACAACAAAACAGGACAGCTTGGGTACAAGTAGAATTACTTACTAGTCTGATTTTTTATTTATTTATTTATTTATTTATTTATTTTGATGATCAGGCAGTACCTAAACTTCCAGTCCCACCACTGCAACAGACCTTACAGATGTACCTACGGTGCATGAAACACTTGGTGCCAGAGGAGCAATTTAGAAAGACCAAGAGCATCGTGGAACAGTTTGGAGTTGCAGGAGGCCTCGGGGAATCCTTGCAGCTAATCCTCGAGGAAAAAAGGGAAAAGACTACAAACTGGGTAAGCAAATGCAGATTAGAGAAATAATTGCTGTGTTGGAAGTTTACAAACCATTTGTGATGTTGTATGATGTTGTGTATGTGATCACTGCTTTCTTTCAACAGGTCTTTGCAAAACAGGGATCTCATCTGATTCTACCAAAGGGAATGAATATTTCAGACATATTAGGCTAAGGTTTGCAAACAATGACAAAATCCACACCATTGTTACATTTTCAGGTCAACAGTTTGTTGATATAACTGAGAATTAATGCATCTCGGGATTCATGTGACAGCACTACCTGTAGGAATCACAGAATGGCCTGGGTTGAAAAGGACCACAATGATCATCTAGTTTCAACCCCCCTGCTGTGTGCAGGGTCGCCAACCACCAGACCAGGCTGCCCAGAGCCACATCCAGCCTGGCCTTGAATGCCTCCAGGGATGGGGCATCCACAACCTCCTCGGGCAACCTGTTCCAGTGCGTCACCACCCTCTGTGTGAAAAAATTCCTCCTAATATCTAACCTAAGCACTATATTACATCCTTTTTGGATGTTGCTAGCTTTTCTCTCCAATAACAAGATTCAGAGTTTTTTAGTCATATGAAAAATGAACTCTGATAGGGCTATACAAAAAGTACCTTGTTAATCCATCTAGCCATAGCCCATTCCAGTCAAACTATTCCAGAATGCAATACTTCAGGATAGGAATTACCCTATTAAGTAAGACTATTGTTTGACATTCATTGTCACAGTGTACTATAGGTAGGTACTCTGAAGTATTTTATTTGTAGAATATATACTAACATACTTTTTAGCGCATAGGCAAGGCCAAGACCTCAGCCTTTAAGAATGTCTAGGTCTCTCCTTCGCAAGACAGGAAAATTAAACAAGCCTTAGATAAAAGAGATTCCATCATTCCACGAAATCACAGTTCATCCAGCTTGCATTTACCATGTAAGAATGTATATAAAAACAACATTTTTATTGAAGTCCTTCCATCCTAGCAAGGAAAAGAGACACTCAGTGGTTTCATGGATTTGGTGACATCCTGCAGACTTGCTACTGAGTCAGTGAAGTGTTGTTTTCCCTTAGCTCATCAGCTGTGTTACCCCCAGAAAACCTGACAAACTGTTTCTGTAGTCAGAATTAAAGGCTACAGTGCTGGCAGTGCTTTTAGTTTAAAAGAAGTGCTTAATATCTGTTCTAGTTGTTTTCACAATATGAGGGCTTCACTAAATGCTGCCCGATTTCATTTTCTTATTTGGATCATAGGACTTCATCGTTTTCAAAGCTAAATTAACTGTTTCTTAAATGGCATTCCTGTTAACACGAAGAGAAAACTGGTTATTTAACCACCTACAGCACAGAACTTACAGAGGAGAGATGTATAAGTATGTTCTGAAACACCTCAACCTTAAACACTGCCTATTAAAATTAAATAACTGATTCTTAAGATAATCTAAAAACATTTTCATTTGAAATTTAACTTGCCAGGAGTACAGCTCTGGTCTGTTCTCCTGAAGGCCCCAGAGACTGTGGGGGAAGCATCTGTTCTAACAGCAATGAAATATCTCAGAGGAAAACTTTTCCAACTGATGCATGCATCTGTAATTATTTTTGCATAATTTCATTGTTATGTATAGTTACCGTATGCAAAATATGCCCACTAAACTCTGACAGACCATTTCATCTTTTTTTTTAGGAAATCCTCCATTTTCTAAACAATGATTCTTTAAACCCTCCTCAAACATAAAGGCAGGCCATGAACATATATCTGTTTTTAATAAAAATTGTTTAAAATGTATGTCTGCCTGGATTGAGCATTAGTAATTTGCATTTGTGTCAATGGACACAGAGGGAATCCTTCAGAGGCCCTGTTCACATGCCAGTATCTGCAGGGCCGAACCATTAGGCTCACCAAAATTCTTTTCTCGACTCTGTCCTGCATCAGGATGCTCTCTGATAGCTAACAACAGAGCATTTTGGTATTACTGACAAACATTACTGACAAACCTGGATGAATGCTTCCACCAAGTAAAATTCTGTCTGCCTCTTAAATTTATCCCAGTCACTATTCAGGAGTTATAATGTTGTACTCAAATACGTTTTTCTTGTAGAGAGAAGCAAACAACATACCTAAACCACCACAATAAGGGGCTCGTTTGCTCTTTAATGGAACACACTGTAAATTGCCATTGATTGAAAAATAGGATTATGGAATTGCGGCTGATTTCAGCTGAGCTGAGGTCACATAGCCCAGGCTGAAAATGCTCAGTGGCTCCATTAATCAGAGCCCATGCCTGACACCGGGGGCACCAAGCACCCCCGCTCTGACTGCCTCTCTACAGCTCAGTGCCAGCTTTAAGGCTGTGTGTATCTTTCCTTCTGAGGCTGTGTGTCTCTTTCCCTCCCTCAGGTGTTTAACTACTGGCTGGACGACATGTACCTCAACAACCGGTTGGCTCTTCCAGTCAACTCCAGCCCAGCAATTATCTTTGCTCGTCAGAATTTCAAGGATGTAAATGACCAGCTAAGGTAATGCACTAAGACTTTGCAGCTTTTGCTAAACGAATGAGTACTTAAAATACACTGCTTTTGCAAAGAGACAATCAACTTTCATTAAAAAAATAAGGGCTGTAACCACTAAATGATTTCCCAGTAGAATTGGGTTTACTCATACTGAGATCCAGAAATAAATGTGTCATTACTGTTATGTTTATTGCCTGGAAGAAAAAAAAAAAAAAAGAAAAAGAAAAAAAAAAGGAGGAGGAAAAAAGGCATAGCATTTATCATCTTTTTAAAGAAATATTTGTGAAGTGTTTCATTGTATAATTCAAGTAAACCGTTTCTCGATAGGAACAAGAAATACTAATTTCTGACAGGTACAAAGGAAAGCAATCTGTAATGTGCCATCACTACAATACCTACCCACCTTGCAAATTGAAACTCTGGCATTAAGTTGTCTCTGCCAGGTGCCTAAAAGGGCACCAGAAACACAGGAGATCTAAGAACAAGAGTTCAGAAGCCATTCCTCCCCAGGAGCATGGCTTCCCTCCAGGCCATCTTTCCTGAGCTGACTTTTCTCTTTTGAACTGTTATGGGAAATTACAGTCATTTCCAAAGGGAAAAGGTAGACAAGTAGCCAAGCACACAATATACCTCTCCAGGCACCCATAGAACAGGATTCCATTTTTCAGCTTTTGCCAAAACATTTTCTCCTTTTAAACAGTAAACCAGATCAAATCCATTTTCATATAGCAGTGTTCCTCTTTGCTTTTAGCACTCTCAAGCTGCTCATTACTTAAAGAATTAACTGCATGTGAATTTACGCTATTATAAAGCAGCCAGCACCCTGAAGACGATTTGTTATTTTCACATTTTGCAGAGACAGCCAGTGTATCTCTTTACTTTACTTCAAACACAACTATAAATGCTTCCAGTCATTACTGACCAAGTTTATTGTGCACACAGCTTTCTAAAAACTTCTGCTTTGCATTTTCTAATGCACATGCTTTAATGAGGAAATATTTTTCTCAGAGCTGCCCATTCAGACGCAGCACAAACGGCAGTGTCAGGAAATAATACACCTGTCTACAGAACCACAGAAAGAATATTTCCTTAGGAAAGGAAGTACTCTAATAAATTGGATGGCTTATGAGTATAGATATCGAAACCCACATTAAGGATTCTATTAGATATTCAGCCTCTGTTCCCATTCTCTAAATAAATGCTTCCAGGCTTCCTACTCTGGTAATTCAACCATTTGAAGGGACCACCTCTAGGATTTCATATTTCTCTTGACATTAATTCATTTAGGTTTTGGCTGTAGGCAAGGGGCTTCTCTCGCCAAGCCAGAAGACTTCCTTCCTTATGCTGTGTCATCAATCATTCAGGCTCTCCTCTGTCCCTCAGAAACAGTCCAGTGTCACTGAATGACAAAAGACTGATGGCAGTTCTATCTGTTACTTGCAGGTTTGCTGCCAATCTTATTTCTGGCGTGCAAGACTATAAAGCTTTACTAGACAGGTAAGTAGCTTGGAAGGGGAGCTGCTGTTTGAGTATCCACAGGGCTTCTGATTCAAGGGTGATCTAACACGCCCAAAGTCAGGCTGCATCGCACCTCACCAACATTTGGAAGGGCTGGGGCTCTGGCATGGCTGCTTCAGGGATTCTTTATGTGCTTTCTACTTTATTACTGCTTGGGGAAGGATGCTTTTTGATGCTTGCGCAGCGCAGCCCAAAGGACACAGACAACCTGCCTAACAGAACTAGCGAGTGCACACCAGGAGGGATGTGCTCCCAAGGAGCAGCAGCAGAGCAGTAATACAGCCTGCACACCCTCCCCGGTACCAACCACCTGCTAGAGTGCCATACCTGCTATGTACTGTGCCTTCCGTTCAGAACATCGGCCCCCCCCTTCACCCTCAAAATAAAAGAAATAACATAACTCACTGGAAAAAGGAAGCCTCACCACAGACTGTCTGCTTCAGTAGGTGACAAAAATAAAAAAGTTCCGTATTCTATTGATGTTTTCTGTGTATAAACATAGGAGGAAAATCCATTATATTTTAAGTCATGAGGTAGCTCACAACAGCAGAGAGCGCTTATGACAGCATGTTACATTTTTCAACCTCACTTAGTGTGTTCCAAGTTCACTGCCTCCTGAAGAGCAGAAGTAGTAGAGAGCCAAGCACAGCAGACACTGCACTCTAAGCAGAGAAGGGATCATTTTCCTAGTTGGAAAAACAACATGGTATTATATAACCAGTGCTTATTTAGATGAGAAAAACAAAATCTGTATCTAAACAACACAGTTCCTATCTTCTATAAATTAGAAAAAAGCAAAAGAGGAAAGGGTTGCTTGATTTTTCACGTCAGAAGTCTGACAACTACTCAAAGTACTTATTTAAGATGTGCTTTTGTCCAAGATACGCAATAGAACCACATAGACCACTGCTGATGTGTGATGAGGTACTATTAATGCGTATTAATGTAGCTCACTGCATCTTTATATAACAGTATCTGAGATAAGAAGCCACTTTGCTCAACCAAAGAATACTTTGCACTCCTCTTATTCAGATTGTACTACTCAAGACCAAAGACTCCTACGATCAGATTTGCTTCCCTTAGATCAATAATCATTTAAGTTCTCAGTAGAGTATCTTCATGTTATTAGTAATGGTTGCTCATCAGCCCTCCTGTATGGTTATGAGGACACCACACTTGTAACATTTTTAGCTCCTCCTTACTGTTAAGGACTTACACCAGTGAGTCTACTGCTAGCTTCTCTTGGGTCATCCTACACGTAGAAGTACACCATCCCAAACCCAGGTGTTTAGTCTTAACTAAATATGGTGCAGATATTCCATGCAATTGCCAGGATAAAGTACTTCAAAGCAAGCCTAACTTGTTCCCAAGAGACAGTCATAAGATCTTAGACATCTCCTAAATCAGCATAAGATTTTTCAGTCTCATCAGTCAATGTCAATAATCCCTTTCTTAACTGTTGCAAATACAGATTGTCTAATCTAAATCTACCACACTAATTCACTATTTTTGATTATCATAGATGCTTTTTGAAACACTTCAGTACTCGTGCTAAATAATGTGTTAAATAGGAGATTTCTACATTATGCAAAATGTGGGAGAAGGGGAACACTAATAAACCTATTTTTCTGATGAGAAACAAAAATGTTAAGCAACTGTTCAAGGAAGTTAAGTGATACAGAGACTTTGACAGCCAGGAACTGAAGTGCACATCCCTGGTTTATAACTGCAGCAGTTCTAAAAAAAGCTGTCAAACAAGATAAAATAGCATGAGATGTTACACTGCACTAGCTGCTTGACCATAACCCTCCTCATGTGCTGCTTTCATAGAATGGCCTGGGTTGAAAAAGACCACAATGATCATCTAGTTTCAAACCCCCTGCTATGTGCAGGGTCGCCAGCCGCTAGACCAGGCTGCCCACAGCCACATCCAGCCTGGCCTTGAATACTTTGCTCTGGTCCCTCTCTGGCAGGCCTGAAGCTTTGTCTTCTTGCTGAGGGAAAACCTCTACATCACAAGATCTTCTTCCTCCTGTGGTTTCTGCAGTCTCTCCTGAGTGGCAGCACCATTATTTCTTGATGCGGTGTCAGTGGAATATTTTACAATCCATAACCATAATTGTGATAACGCTTTTTTTCCTTCTTGCCACTAAAGAAGCCTTTTAGGAAACGTGGTTTCCACATACTTTCCATTAAAAAGGGAATGGCTTTTCAGCATTTATTTCCCCGTGGATGTGAGTAATAATTAGCACATAAGTGAGGCTTTCTGGAAAACAGATGTGACCTTTGCATTGCCCCAGTCTGTTCACCAGGTGTGGACCTGGGGGCTGAAGGGACACCCTCTCTCACGTGCTCAGTACAGGGCTGCTGCCACTTGCACTGAATTTCATCAGTACTTTTACTTTTTAAGGTGCTACATTTTTTCCAGCTGTTCTGTTGCTGCTGGCTTCTGTCTGGGCAAGTTTCCGGGGTCCCTTCTTGGGAGGCTTCCATTGCAAAGCTGCTCTTGACCTGCTATTTTTTCCATTTCAACTAGATGATAATGCAACTGCTTAATGAATGTGCATGAGGCTGCCAGGAATGATGTATTTAACTTTGGTATAGGAATTCATCTATTTCCCTTATACTGTAATCTCGTTTTATTATTCAATTTGTGTTATACCTGATCTAATTGTACCAGAACAAAGGACAGATTAGATTTCTTTTCCTTTCTGTCTCTTTCTCCCCCCTCTCCCCTCTTTTTCTCTGGCTTTGTTTTCCTCCTTCTCTCTCTCCAGCCATGCTTTACCTGTTGATTTTGCTCGTGGACAGCTGTCTGGTCAGCCTCTCTGTATGAAGCAATACTATGGACTCTTTTCTTCCTATCGTCTTCCAGGACATACCAAAGACACGCTTGTGGCCCAGAAAAGCTGTGTAATGCCAGAACCAGAGCACATCATTGTTGCTTGTAACAACCAGGTAAATGAGTATTCTCTTTTAATACCTTTCTATATTTCTTACTTTCTTTAAATTCACTCAAGAAGAGCTTAATCTAATTACTGTTCAGAAACACGATTAGCGTGCTATGTATGAGCTCTCTTCTTACCAAAGACTCACTGTCAATATTTCCAAAAGATGCTTCTGCAGCATTTTTGTCCTTAGCCCACATTATGTTCCAAGCACAGTGATGCAGAAAAGAGGAATGTGGCAGAATTCATTTGCTTTCTCACTGAAACAAAAATGTTTATTAAACAGAGAAGAAACCACAGAGGGAGAAAATCTTATTAGAATGCATTTGCTGGAAATGCTCTTCTTTTGACAGTCAAGTCTTGGCACACATTGCATGACATACATACCACCTGCCCATGCAGGGGGGCTAAGCTATGCCTGCAGAAGTTAGCACAGGAGCAGGCAGAAATACTAAAGCATTAGAGCAAGTCTGCCCCAACCAGTAAATCCCCTCTGGCTGCAGAGTACATTGCCTGGGCAGAGTACCATATAACTCAGCCAATGTATAGTGCTGGAGCATACTTTGCCTGCAGGCCCCCTTTGAATAAAGGGCTAGATCTTAGCAAGCCCCTTTCCCAGGAAGTCCTGTTCTTCACCTCAATAGGAAGTTCTCTAGGTTCTTTTTAAACAAATAACATCATGCAAATTATTTACATACTTTGTGGTTTTATCTCCTCAGGTGCTTTTTAGTTTATTCACATAGCAAATGTTTTGAGTCCAACACAATCGTGCAAGTCCCCTACAGCCACTGTTGCCAAAGCCCAGCAGTGCTGAGAAGTAATGTTTTTGTTCTCTGTGGTCCTCAGGCCTGGCTCTCCAGGCAGGACTTCAGCACATCCAGGACACCCAGTGAAGGCAAAATGTCAGACCAGTAATGGTCCAACTCATCTGTGACTGTTCTTCTGACTTCTTTTTCACAGTTTTTTGTTTTGGATGTTGTCATTAATTTCCGTCGTCTCAGTGAGGGGGATCTTTTCACTCAGTTACGAAAGATAGCCAAAATGGCAGAGAATGAAGAGGAAATGCTGCCTCCAATTGGCTTGCTGACGACTGATGGAAGAACAGAGTGGGCAGAGGCCAGGACGATCCTTATGAAAGGTTAGCAGCAGCAATCCCAGCTTTCTCTTCTTCATCTTCTTGCTCCTCTTCCTCCTCACCATCATTGCCTTTCTTTGCTGGGAGTGAACCTTACAGCAAATATAAGACTGAATGTGCAGCCTCACTGCTGAATTTTTCTGGCAGGAGGAATCTCAATACTTGTAATCATTCAGATGGACGTTACAAGGAAAGCAGCAGATACGGCTTGACCTTGTGGCTGTGTACTTTTAAGTGTTACTCCATGTAAACAGCGCTCACTTCATTCTCTGTTCTTCATCACATAAATTGCATTACATCTCATTTTGTGATTTGTCTCTTTCTTCATATCCATTATGTACCAATAGGAATGATGAACCCTCTTAGCTTTTGGCAACTCTTAGGTATATTTCATCTTCTCTAACAAAGGCATGTAGAAGTTGAGCAACTATTGAATCTAGCTGTGCGCTCTCTCTGGTCAGTGGAGAAAGATAGAAACTATCAAGACTGATTTACCCAAATCTTAAGTAAATATCTAAGAGAGATGACAACAGTCATTATCTGGGACTAGTTACCTCTCTCTTCCAACAACAGGCAACATTTTGCTGTCCTGGATGCTGGACTTTGAATGCTTGGCTATGAAACATGAAAATAAACGATGGCATCAGTCATATAATATGCAAAGCAATAGAAGTATTTCACCCTGAAGCCAAGTGACGTAAATGCTGTATTTTTGCTGTTTTGGTGACTTTGGTATTCATTTTTATTGTGAAAAATTTTAAATCTTTATCCCCAGTTGAGCAGTGCTGCTGGAAAATTTTCTATTTCACCAATGCCCTGGAATACATGAGAGCTGCCAATATTCTCAAAATATTTTTCTTATCATCTCAAGAAGATCTTCCCTTTTTTTGCTCCCAGTTTCCTGTTCTTACAATGATGTTATCTATAGAACTATATACACCTACTCATAGATTAACAGTAGACATCACAGCTTAACAGTAGACACCAAATATAACAGTAATTCTTCTGTAAGGCTACAAACCCTAGAAATAGTGAGAGGTTATTAAAATTCTCACCGATGAATGATACCAGAATACAAAAACCAGAAGATTCTCTGGCTTTCCTAAAACCCACATGGGAACCACAGATCTCATATCCCATAGTGCTCTCCTGATGCTGAATGGCAGTTTGCATCACAGTAGCTTAAAGAAAGATAATGGAGAAAATATTATGACTTTTTTTTCCTAGTAAAATAACAAGCTCCCAACCCAGAGCAATTCACAGTGGAGGTCACTCCCTACGCACATAAATGTTAGCGCTGATGAATTCTGGTGTGTGCACTCACAATTAAGAAAGCTCAGAAATATTGCCTTGTTAGACAGTTGACTCAGAGGCAGCTTCTATCTAGTCTTTGTTGAAGTGATGAGACCCATTCTGTGAATAGGGAAATTAGATATTCAGAGCTGCAAAGCTTGACATAATTCATCAGAACTAAAATGCACTTGTGTCCAAGAATCTCACCTCTTTGGACTGGCACTGTACATTATTCCTCCAAAATGCTTAGCAATAATTTGATTCTCCGAGATTCTCATTTTCTTTTAAGCCCATTAATTCTGCACAACCAGGCCCTGTCTAACTGTTTAGCTGCTGTTGTTGCCAAACCTCCTGCTAGCAGAGCTCCCACTCTCAGGAGTTCCACACTTCTCTGTCAGTCCGTTCAGCAAAAGGCTTGCTTGTTGTACTTCCAAAATAATAAGCAGAATAAAAAGGTCCAACATATCTGAAAGAAATTTCCCGGAATGACAGAGGAGAGGTTAATTCAACATCACAGCGGAGCTGCACAAGTAACTTAGAATGTTAGGCAAGGCTAGAAGAGGAACCTTCAAAAACACCAGCCCCCATTGGTGCACTGCACCACATCTTACTCCTTGAAGAGCTGAAAAACATGCAGACATCATTCTGCTCCTGCCACTGTAGGTGCAACTTCAGATTTGCATGCATTTTCCTGGCAGAGTCCAGCTCCTGATGACACATGAAAGCATTATCCAAGTAAAAGCCAGCCCCTCTATCTGCAAGCATTAGTACATCTTCTGCCCTTAAAGATGATAGTCATAATTTTGAACAACCAGCATTAAAACTCAAAATTACCTCCTCTCCTTTCTTCTCCCGCTGCGTTCAATATTTAAATGTTTTGGTACAAGGATACTGTGAATTATGGAAAGGAAAAGATTGATCGTACGATTCAGAGTTTTCTTCTAAATGTTCTTTCTAACCAGAGCAAATCTCCTCAGGGTCATAGTTTCTCTGAGATCACAAGTGCCGACACATCATCGGTAGGGTGAATTAATGTGGAACTGCAGTCAGTGTCCAATTTCTTCACAAAACATTACGTATCCTAAAATCCTAAATCACAGGGATTCATTCATGGCAGAAATGGGGGTTGGAGCTTGATGATCCTTGAGATCCCTTACAACCCAAGCCATTCTTTGATTCAAGCCATTCTGTGAAATTCCATTCATGTATTTTTAAAGAAGAACAGAGGATTTCCAGTTAGTTGTGGTCTCGCTAGAGATTGATTTGTATTCTAATCAATAGATACATAAGATAGAATACCTAGGCCCTATTTTGGGTGGTTAAAAAGTAATCATCATTAAAGTTGTAACCACTGAATTCCACAGAAGTGTTTCAATGAAATATCACCAGCTTCAACAAACCCATAGTCAGAGCCTTAGAAAATGAAAGCATTTAAAAAAACAAAAACAAAAAACCCCCTATCTTGCTTTCTTTAGATCATAAACACTTTCCCTTCATCATCTACCTGCCCTTTTTTGTTCTCATGTCCATTCCTTGTTTCTAATTTCCACTCACTGCACACGTTGAGCCTGGGTTAAAAGACAACAAGCATCTTCCTTTCGCTTATATACCAAGGACACTCTTTCCATTTCACACCTACCATTTTATCTCTTTTTACTGCTCTGCACTCACATCAAATAATTCATCCTTTGATTACAATGTACTTCTAGCAAGACAATAAAATTACTAGTTGTTATAACAAATACCAGACTTGCAGTCAGTGAACTCAATTTTGTGAGTCAGTGAATTCAACAGAGTAAATCCAGTGCCAAAAAGAGCAGTGATTTTTCACCGTTGTATTAATCCACGTTACTTTCTTAGTTACTTAGAGCTGAAAAATTGTCTACACAGATAGTAATTCTGTGAGGCAATTTCACTGTGCAGAAAGCAAAACAAAATGAGATTTTTTAAAATATTATTTGTTTTTCACTGTCTAAGCTTGTAATGTGGTATGGGTTTCATCTTCAGGCTTTTTTCCTCCTCATATATACATATATATATACACACACACATATATGTATGTATGTAAAAAAGTAGGAGAAAGGAAGATTCCTATATTTTAATGAAAACCAAGGTAAACACCTAATCACTTATTTTCAGGGTGCACTTTTAGGTAAAACAGTGAATACTTTCACACTTGCAGCTAAATAATGTTTGCAATCCATCATCATCTTAAGGGGAAAAAAAAAGCAAAAAATCAACAAAACTAGTAAAACTCTTGCTATGGTGTTTCTGGATTACTTGGCATTTACCAAAATACTCATTTTAGTGATGAAGTAAACCAGCTTAGTTAAGCAGCTGAAAAAAAACCCCAGGTTCTGCAGTAGCGAATATTACAGCACAATTGCAACAGTTCTGCACTGGGCAAGGATAGACAGGGTCGTTCAGGAAGGAAGACTTGAACAGTAGTTTGCAGAGCTTATAAAAGGGACATATACATGGATCTGCATAGACCCGTGAGTAGAGGATAGGTCTTCTAAGTGAGAAAATTTCAAAGGAGCGGTACACATTTTGCTCTGAAAGTAATGCTCCCTTATTTATTTCCATAGAAACAATAACAAAGAAAACAATAACACTATTTGACGGAGCAAATTCTCAGCTACAAAACACTATTTTCAGCATAGTCACCACCATTAGCTATGTATTTTTGCCAGCAATGAACAAAAGCCTGCATGCTGTGCTCCTAAAAATCTGCATGGCCGTCCAGAACGTGACTTGTCTTTCATGTCACAGTCACCACTGCTGAAACATACCAGCCCACTGCCTCACTGTGCTCACATCCCGTTAGGTCCCCATAAATGTTTAGAAAGCATTGATGAATGTCAACGACTGCCATTTTTTTCCACGTGGGGGAATTCAGTTGCACACCTTTGCTTCATACACACTTCCATGTCAGATGCCATTCTGTCAGGCTGCCCCTCTGCTGCCATTTGTCACATGGCAACAACACGTAATGGAATATTGGTGGGAAGGTTCAATCTCTACTGCCATACCACCAACATCTGCCTCTGATGTCTTGGGTCAATATGAAAAATAGGAGACATTCGAACAGCCTTCCTAATAATCCCAGCAATTGTTGATTTACAAACACAGTGAGTGTTTTAACTGCATTCAGACTGCAGAACTAACCTAACTTCCAAAGCAGAGGAAGTGAATTCTTACAGCGATAGGGGCTGCTGTATTATACCTACCATATCTGAATCTGATCCAGATCTTCTCATTATTTTTTTTCCTTTTTAAAATAAAAACCCCAAAAACCCAACAAAGCAAAAGCTGATTGGCCAAGGCAGTTATGTGCGTTAGAAAGAAGCAAGGAAAAGAAGTGTCTTGCAGGGGTTCAGATGTTACTCTGGTCCCCTCCAACTCAGGCTATTCTGTGATTCTATGATCTTTGGATTCAACTCTTTCTGAAATACTTATTTTGCATCCCAAGTCACAGTTCTTGAGTTCTTATGCAGTTTATTGTCTGCTCTATGTGATGATTTTGTCTGTGTTCGATCAGTTTTCTGAGCATATTTTTTTCTTGTAAGGACATCTTTTCACTACTTTTCTGTTTTTAGCAGATCCGAATTTTATTCACTCTATTACCTAGAATCAAGCTACCCTGAAGCCATACATCAGAAAAAGGGCTTTGTATCTGTCCATGAGGTGTGGGCAGCACCCACAATGCAATATCTATAAAGCCATCAGATAACAGAAAGCGAGACACTGATCAAATTGTGAGCAGTTTGTAAATCACCACTCAAGTTCTCCTTGAAGCGCCTGTCTGCAAATACCAGCAGCTAAGATATACAGAGCAACTTCCATTCATACAGATCTTCTCAGCCTTTGCATTCGTGCACTCAGAGCATCAATGGAATAAATACAATTACTCTCAGCCCAGTAAGTGTCATATACTAAAAGAACTTTATGGCCAAGAGCACAGGGAGACGTGTTACCCCTTACCAGTCTTCTGAATGCTTCTGAAGACAATTCACAGAGGCATCAGTGTTCTACATGATGTAGGAAGATGTAGACCACCAGCATCTGGTGCAGAAAGCTCAGGCTACCCACGTGCCCCATCAGTTACAACAACAGATATCATCTTTCCATAACCTTTAAGAGGTCACAGCCCTCTTCTTCCTTCACAGCACCGCTATCCTCTTGTCTTTCCTTCTCGTCATCTTTCCTTTTCTTGCATTTGTGCTCTTTTCCACTGTACTGCATCTGACCATGGAAGATATCAAGCATGCATTTTTTTCCAGCTCCTCACTAACCAACATTACTCATTTCCAAAGGTACATTTTTTCTTGCTTTGAAACATGCTTTCCATATTTGCAAAACTAAAAATACATACATTTGGAAATTGCTCCGTATTTCAAACACAAGGTTTGTTTAAATACTTCTTCCATTCTTTCAGCTAAAATGATCTCCTGAATTGAGCACAAATCTGCAAGAAATTATCATCAACCTGAATTCACATCTTTTGTTAAAAACATTCTCAAACAAATATTTTCACCAAAATCTGGCAAAACCAGATGAAAGCTGATCTGCTAAGAGTAGAAGGAATTTAAGTCAATGTTTAAAAGCCCTTTCTCTTTTGACCTTGTTAACAGCCATCTAACAGCAGTTAATTATGCTATGTGCTTTTGAATAAAACAAGTATTCGTTATAGGTTCCACACTTTCATCTTTTCAATTAAGAGCTGTATTACGTCCTCAGAATTAAGTAAATCCTAGGCCTTAAACTCAGAAGCACTGCTAACCTTTACTTACGTAATTTTTGAGTTAAAGGAACTGAGAAAAAAATAATGCATACAAACACAATAAACAAAGGAATATGCTGATCTTTGTACTTTACCCATAGAAGCAAGAGAGATAGGACAAGAAAAAGAAACAGAGGAAGTTAGAAAAGTTATATATTATTCAGAAGCACTGAAGTGATAGAGGGAAAGTGAAAGGTGGCAACACGTGATTTGAACAGTACCGTGTCCAAAAACTAAATCTCACAGCCTTATTGATGGATGTTTCTTTTTCCATGTGATAATGGCAACATACTCGGTTCAGGGATTATTTACTTTGCAACAATAACAGATCAGTGACAGGAAACAGAAGAAGGTTTTAATGCAACAACAGCATTCCCTACTGTTTCTTGTCCTGAAAAACATTTTAACATGAAAACAGCACAAAAACAGCATGGGTCCTACTGCTCCATAGCAGAACAGTGCAGCAATAGCATAAGCACTGAAATTCTTCATTTTGCACCTTTCCTCCCTGTCACCGTTATATACAAATTAACTAACTTTCGTTTGCTTACAGCAAATGAAAAATTCAGAAAACTAGAGGCAGAAAAAGGAAGTGAATATTATTGAATCACACAAAAGAGTCACAGAAACATGCAAGAGTTAACACATGAATGAATGCCTTGATTTAATGTTTCCTTGCACTGAGGTTAGTCTGCTGTTCAGAGTTCTACAGACACCAACTCATGTTAGAGTCAGGCTCAGATCCTTAATGCTGTCCAAGGCAGCAGGGCTCCTGGCCTGTCCTGCACTACAGGTAAGAATATGTGAACATTTTGCTCTTTTATCCCTAGACTCCACTAATCGCGACTCTCTTGACATGATTGAACGATGTATATGCCTGGTGTGCCTGGACAGCCCAAGCGGGGTGGAACTCAACAATACAAACATGGCGTTGCAGCTGCTACATGGAGGAGGCTACCATAAAAATGGTGCCAATCGTTGGTATGACAAACCTATGCAGGTAAAAACCTTACAGTACTATGATATTGCTCGTGGTGAAGACCTTCAGTTGTCCTTGTGGAAGAGAACACTTTGAAGCGCATAGGAAGTGGTGTCAGCATCCACCAAGGCAGGGCTGGTGCAGAGAGCAGAGGGAGAGGGAAATGAGAGGGAAATGAAGGAAGGACCACAAAAAAGGCAAAGAGGAAGGAGGGCAGCAAAACAAGCTATGAGAAAGCTATCAAATAAGAACAAGCTTGCTCATCTGATATGACACTTTTAATAAAATGTGTTTCTAGAATAATTCCCAGGTAAAAAGTTGCATTGCTCTCAAATGGAGGAGAGCCTGAGGCTGTTGGGTTGAGGGTTTTTTGGCAACTGGGGTTTTCTTTACCGTAAAGCAGATGCTAAATCAGATTTCCAGATTCCAAGGGATTTTACTGAAGTTCACATTTTTCTGAGACTCAGTTCAAAAGAGCAGCATGAAAGGGATCCAGCACAACATCGTTCACAGGACAAGAAAGTCTCACACAATAAGCATCTGTAAGTCAAGGAAGTACCTGATGTGAGCAAAAAGAAAACCACAGGAGAATGACATCATCACTTTTTAGGTTGCCTAAAAACTTCACCTTTTAGGTTGCTGTGGGTAACTTACCCCCAGCATGATTTATTTACCACATGTCTTGCAGTTTGTGGTAGGAAGAGATGGAGTCTGTGGCACCGTGTGTGAACATTCCCCTTTCGATGGCATCGTGCTGGTGCAGTGCACCGAACACCTGCTCAAGCACATGTGAGTCCCCTTTTAGTACAAGCACGGTTCTTGCTCTAGCCCTGGGAAGTTTCTGACAGCTACAATTTCCCCTGGAGCAAAGAGCCACTAAGTCCTGCTAGTAATTTACCCACTAAAAAAGCCACATTTGACAAGCAGACTGTTACCGTGACCTTAATGCCTTTTTTTCCTCACATACTAATAGGAAAGAAAGCTCCAAGAAATTACTCCGTGCTGATTCAGTAAGCTAGCTTCCTGCTCCACGGAGATTAAGATGGAAATGTTCCCCTGAAATTCAGGCACACCTGGCATCATCAGCAGAAAAACTCCAAAGGTAGCACATATTCCTCACTTTTTTCAATGATGTCTGCAAGGTGGGAACTACCCAGCATGGTTTGTGCAAGACCAGATTTTCTCTCCCTGCCCTTCCACTCCTCCTCCTCTTCCCAAACATACCTAGCACAGACACACCTAGCATCTCCTTGCAGGACAGCACCCTTACGGGCTGGGGCTACTTCACGGTATTCAGGAATTGCACTACCATCATTCTCCTCTCATGTAAATATTAGGAAAGATAAACACCAAGCGGGAAAAAAAAAAAAAAAAAAAAAAAAAAGAGTCCTATTTGCACAGGATGCAAATAATACAGGTCCTCTATTTATATGGGTGTATTTTATGGGTTTGACCTGACTAAAACAGAGGCCAAGGCAATGGGAATATATGTATGGGACAGTAGACCACAACTGATTTGAATAAGCAATTTGAATTCAATAATGTTATTTGTTTACATCCAACAAATACATGTGTGGCTCCTACAAAGGTTAATTCTTCCGATTGTGTTTCCAAACTGTAAGAGATTTGCATGATCTGGGGCAGGGGGAACAGGGCAAGGAGAGATTTTTTTTCAAATTATTTAGATCATAGGCCTGCATGCTGAAATGGAGTCCCTGTAGAGAATTAACCTAGAAGAGCAGACATAAAATCATAGAATCATAGAATGGCCTGGGTTGAAAAGGACCACAATGATCACCTACTTTCAACCCCCCTGCTATGCACAGGGTTGCCAGCCACCAGACCAGGCTGCCCAGAGTCACATCCAGCCTGGCCTTGAATGCCTCCAGGGATGGGGCATCCACAGCCTCCTTGGGCAACCTGTTCCAGTGCGTCACCACCCTCTGAATGAAAAACTTCCTCCTAATATCTAACCTAAACCTCTCTGTCTTAGTTTAAAACCATTTAAAACATGAACAAAAGGACTTGAGCACCACAGTTCACATTAAGGCTGCAGATTACAAGCCCAGTCTAGAACTCATATGAATAACTGTGACTACTAGGAACAAGTTACCCAAGGCCAGGACTGCCTGCAGAGCAGGAGCCCTCTCACCTCTGTGGGTACAGCAGGAACTGTTATCCAGGCTTTATCTACAGTGTGAAATGGAACATGGGTCTTGCATCTCACCCCGTTAACTGCTTCTGCTTGTTTTCCAGGATAGTAAAAAATCTGGACTTTACTGCCTACAAGTTTGTGAACTATGGAAAGGAGTTTATTAAGAAACAGAAGACCAGCCCAGATGCCTACATTCAAGTAGCACTGCAGCTGGCATTTTACAGGTAAGGTTAATTCAAACCATAACAACAAGAGAACTCGCAGTTGTTTATACAGAGCGCCCACTTTTTTTTCTCAGCAGCCAAAAAAAATGCCTCCTGCATGGAAATGAATAATCTTGCCTAACAATGGTAAAATAGAAATTACCATGCAGTTCTGAGATAGAGTTCTCCTTTCTTTCATTCCATTTCATGCTCCCATCCCTGTCACCCCACCTCTCCATCAACATCCCCACAGTAGTCCTGGGCTTGGCACAGAGAGGTGAGGAGATGTAGCAGGGATTGGCAGACAGAAGCAGATGCAGTCTAAGTCCCTGTGTTAGAACCACTCCCTTGCCATTGTGGTAGCTTGGAAGGAACCGTGGCAATAACTCATAGCTTACTGCATATATATGCAAGGGGTTAAATGTCCACAGGGAAAAAAAGACTACAACAGAAATTCAGATCAGAGTTCCTACACAAGGCAGTAGCTACTTCTACTTTCTTCTCCAGAGGCATCCCAAGATTTGATAATATCCTCTAATTTCCATGGTATCATCAAAGTTAAAAGCTGCTTTCCACGTTGTCAGAACAGCTAACGCTCTAGGCTAGAGATTGGTTGCATGGTTTCCTCCAGAACAGCCTATTACACAAATAATTATTTATCATGTCAAATTAAATCCTGAAGCAGTCTTTACCTAGCCAAAATGAACAGATGCCTAACACATTTTGTGTATCTATAAACATTTGTTAAACACCCATTTGCCATATTCCATAACCAAACTCCAGCAATGGCCTGGTCCAAGATTTGCATCCGGATCTGAGCTATAATTTAAATTTCACGTATTTAGAAATGAAAGGAAGAACAACAACAACAACAACAAAAACCCTGGGGGACAGTTATCTTATAACTGAAACTCCTGACTTAACAGTAAGTGAAGCACAGTAGGTCTCCTGAAGCAAGGCATGGTAGCTCCATACCTGGAGCCAAATTAAACAACAACCCGTGCTCTATTTGCAATGCGGACTTTCATTCCAGCTTAGTCTCAAAACTTGCTTTTCCCTTATTGCTTTCCTCACTGTTGCACTGAGTTTGTAAATAAAGCATATTTCACTCCTGTGATTAATTAGACAATTATTTTATGATGCAGTACAAATAACACATTCCTTGAGATCTTTCCATAGATTTTAGTTTTACTAGCCTCGCTTTCACACAGCAAGTCATTTTTTTTACTGGCAATGCATAACTGAAATATGAACAGCTGTATGCAGCTCCTCGTATCAGAGAGAAGTGAGCATTCATCTTTTTTAAGCTTCTAATACAATTCTATCAGCATTAAGATGAATACTATATAAAATATTAAATCATACCTGTAACAATAAAATTTACCAACCCTGTATTTCTTTTAATCTTTATAATGTCTTGAAAATAATTATTCTTTGGATTTTTTATTTATTTTTTTTATTTTTATTTTTTTTTACTTTGTTCTCTCAGGTGCCACAGGAGACTCGTCCCTACCTATGAAAGTGCTTCCATACGCCGATTTGATGAGGGCAGAGTTGACAATATTAGGTCTGCTACGTCAGAAGCATTTGCTTTTGTGAAAGCAATGATTGACAACAAGCCAGCTCTGTCGGTATGTTGGTCTGGCTCCTTCTGCTTTCCCCAACAAAACCCTAAGCAAGTAAATACACTCATGATTCCCAATCTCTCACTTTTTAACTGTTATCTGAGAACAGAAAGGCATAGCACAGAGCAACTGGTCTCACAGAATTTTGGTCTTTGTGCAAACTGGCTGTTAATCTGAATATTTATTCATTTAATTGAGCATACAAAGGAGTCAAAGGCCTAGACATGATGCTGAAACAAACAAAACATCTGACATTACACTTAACATTGCTATCCAAATGATCTATCACCAGATCCAAATATCTAGGCTGAACATGAAAACTTCATGGCCATTATACTGCTACTCCAGGAGAAATGCCTGGCTGCTCCCCTGCAGCAGCAGATAGCCCGGTGGCAGGTCACAATGTGTGATGTGGCATAACTCACATGTTTTCGTTTCAGTGGATATGTTCTGGCTCATCTTTTTGATTTTAAAGGCACGTTTCTGCCACATACACTTAGTTTTCTGGGATCTCCAAGAGGGCTGAACTCTCATGATGGAAAAGCTTTCATGATAAAAAAAAAAAAAAAAAAAAAAGCATAATAAAACAACCCTCCAAACTGTCCTGACATCACTCTACAAAAATAAAAATTGTTACCTTTCTTTGAGATACTACCATCTGTTTGCCAGGAGCCTGAGTACTCTGTATGTTAGATGGCTGTGCAAAGAGGTGCAGGTGACAGAGCTGAAACTAGAGCTGCATGAACAGCTCGGTGCCTCTCATCCCTGCAGAGCCTCCCTCAACATCTCGCTGTGTGCCACTTCCACTCATTGCACTTCACTGCTGTACAGGGAATTTCCAGGTGGCTGTTTGGATGCAACAGGCAGCCACAGCATAAACTATTTTGCAGAGCAAAACCAATCTAGCTGTTCCGCAATATCTAGCGTAGCATCAGTAGAAATATTGCTGGACTGTAGATTAAACATAAATTACTCAAACGATGTAAACCAAGCTCTAACACCCCAGAGGATGAGGGGGAAAATTGTCCAGAGAAGTAGTCACTGTTCCATGGCTTTTTGTATCTCCTTCTGGTTACCATATCTAGAATTTAGCTCTTGATGAAGGCGACTTGAACAGTTCCCATGTTATAACAATAGCTCAAAGGAAAGCAGAGGTAATTTTCTCTGCTGAGCAAGTAATTCAGGGCAGAATGTCACCATGCTATTACACATAATAACAACCACCATGTAATAGGCAAGAAAAGGCTGATTTGTCATCAGTGTCCTGTCTGACTGCCCACAACACGGCTCTTTCTGGTATTTCATCAGAAGCTGCTGCCAACTTTAAACACTTTTCCCTCCACATTTGGATTCCCAGCTTCAACCCCAGCACACATGCCTGCACTCCTAGAAGAGCCAGTCTGCTCCTGGTATGTTTTTACCAGATCCAATAATCTCTTTCCAACCTCCTTGGTCCTAAACTTAATGACTTATGCATTCCAAAGCTTCAGCATTTCCCATTGTTTTACCACTCAAAGATAAGACTGCACCAACATTTGACAGCATCCTGAGCTGTACTGCTTCAAACAAGCAAGCAGAAAAATGTCAAGCCAGTCTAGGAGGAGCTCAGTCTTACCCTCTAAATCTTTATATTTCATGCTTTAGCAGTAGCACATAGGGAGAATAATGCTCCATTTCTCCTGAAAAAACCTACAAGTATAATGCAAACCAATCCATTGACTCCTTGTCTATTGAGAGATGCAAAGGGCGTTTAAACTGGCTGGCAATTGTTCTTTCTCACAAACTTAAAGAATACAGAAATCTTTGTTTTGATTTTAGCATCTCTCCACCCAAAACACACATATATGATGATCATAGAACCAATGGAAACAAAATCCACTTAACTATTTTGAGAGGATTTCTTTAGATCCACAGAATGCCTCTGGATGTGATGGGGTTAATTCTGGTATTTTTTTGGATAAAGAAATGCATCACTTGGTTTAAGGAGCCTTGGACTCCTCAGAATATTGTTTGCTAATAGCCATTAATCCAAATCAAGTTAAAAATATTTTTCTATCCAATGCTTATAAAAATTATCTTCAAATGATGGCTTGAACAGTCACCAAAGATTGATCAAGTCAGATTGATTCTCTAGCAGAAGAAATATCTCATGCTTTTGACACTTGCTGTAAAAGAGGCAGCATCTGACACTGCAGAGATTGCTGGACTAGCTGTAAATTAATCAGATTTAAAGACTGCATGTGGTAATTTAATCTGTATAAAGGAACTAAGGCCTGGCTCTAGCCCTGGGAAAAAAAATATCAGACTCAGTACTTTGAAGGTCCCTGATGGTGGCCTTGAATTGCTTCTAAAATGAATTCTTTGTTAAAAAGACCATTTATCGTCCATAGGAGCTGAAGGCCCCCTGTTCATCTGGAGACCCAGCCTCTTCTGGCTGTTTCAGGGTCTCCCAGTGTTGCATCTTCTGCATTGATGTACAGCAGGGCAGCATTTCTTAGGATCATTCTGTTGGCGTGAAAGCCTGACTTTTGACAGGACTCAAAATTTACTAGCCTGTTATCTGAAATTTGAGGCATCTATGGAAGGTAGAACAGCCTTGAAAAAATTCTAGATGCCTTTTCACACAGGGGAGTAATTTTTTTTGACCAGCTAGTAAAATAACAGTAATGATTTTCATTAATATCACTGTCATTGTCCAGATAAAGCATTTTGGAAAAGATGCCTGGCTGTTCTGAAAACGCTGAATTACATTAAGCAATTATTTTCTTACTTCAGATGCAGCAATTCAATTAGTAATAATCTACACGCCCAAAATCCATGGAAAGGAACTGCAGATCTTGCTCTGGCCTCAAACAAACGACCACCAATTACCTTGTTCAACCCTCGCACAACCATACATGGTTACTGAGTAGGACACTGAATCCTTCTGGCTTTTCAGTTATAAAGAATACTTCCACCTGAGCAAGGAGCAAAGGACATTTGAGAGTGCTTGCTGCTTGGTTGCCAGTTAATTGATGGAAGATACGATCTCTTTGAGAGTTCAGGCAATAAGAGATATATTTCAATTCCCCCAACAGGATTCTGAGAAGATGCAGAGATTTAAGGATGCAATTGCAGCTCAAACTAATTACACTATTTTGGTAAGTAAAACGCTACTTTGTCTGATTAGGAGCTTCTTTTTACCTTCCAATAGAAGTATGAAGATACAATCATTAACTGCACCAGAAAACATGCCTATCTCAAAATACAAAAATACCCGTGTCACAGGAGAATTTCTCACAACCCCCTCCAAAAAGCCTATTTGACCAATCTTACTTAATAAAAAAATACCTCCTGGAAAGGAAAATAACAAAATTTTACGGAAAACTTAGTGGCAAGACTCCACTGTTGCACATTATCTCACGTATCTTGAACTTTCATGGAACATAACACTCTGTATCCATCGTATTCTTGGGGAATGCACTTCTGTGAAACATTTATTTATTATTTGTATTAGTGTTACAGTTAGGAGTCTCAGCCATGAATTAGGTGTCCATTAAGCTTTGCATTGTACGAAGTAACAATTCAAAAGTGGCTTTAAAGAGATTGCAATCAAAACATAACAAAGGTTTTTTGTTGTTGTTGAGTTTATATTGTTGGTATTTTGTCGTGTTTTTTTTTTTTAAATAAGTATTGAAGGATTTGCAAAACAGAACACTACTCAGATGAGATAAACCTTTATATAATAAGCTCCTTGTGACCATCGTGAAATATCATCTACGCAGATAGCCAAGAGAAGTGGCAATAGGCTATTCTAAGATGAAGTAGCAATGGAACACCTTATCAGGCAAAAAGTAAGGAAGGCTTAAAAGCAACTGACTTCACTGCAGCGTAACATGTGAGAGACAGAACTGCAATTGCAAAATCTAGATCCTCCAAATTTATAGGTACTCAGACCCACAAGCTACAGTATTACATGTAAGCTCATGAGAGCTGTAAAACATTGGAAGCATCCTGCCCTCCCCAGAACCGACTGCATTTTCTTAGGTTTCTCTTCTCTATAGGTGAGAGATCCTTATCTGGCACTCGATCCTCAGCTGACAAAAGCAGTCACTTGGATTAAATCTGTGACCAGAAGCTGGGAGCACAGCTCATTAAATAGACTCGTATACTGGAAAGCAGACCCAAACTGTAATTTATAATAGATATTATCAACAGTGAGGAAATAATTAGACTAAGCTCTATTTTAAAGACCTGAATGCAGTGTCTAACAAAAGAAAGAAGAACCTTCCACTGAGTAAATCAGTTCAGTATCAAAAACAACTCATTTTCTGCTGATTGAAAATGAGACAATTCAGCCTAAGTAATGTTTTGTATCACACCGTGCCAAGACAAAGTGCAGGCTTCCTCTACAAACAGCTCAGTCAAACCACTCATGAAATTAATAAATGTTAATAACCAGCTATGTTAAGTGAATTTTCTACCCATGGTTTTGCCTCAGATCACCGCCTAACAAACCCACATCACTGATTTGCTGATTAAATACTCATAATGTTCAAGAAATCATTAACTTCCAGAGGTATAGTCAAAACACTGGAGAGGTGAAGTGTTGCTGTAAGGCAGGATTTTTTCCTAAGATTGTGAAATTAAAGAAGCTGAAAAGTAGCTTTTGCTTCAATGCTAGGAGACTGCATTTTTGAAGCTGAGACTCAACATTAACTCCAAAACAGAAGCAAGTCTTACCTTAGGGTAACTATCTCACCTGAATGATCTCAGAATAATTGCACAATGAACACAAGGTACTGTAGGTCACAACCAATAGAGTTTCTGTACCTTTCTGCTTTAAAGATACTTATTTTCAACAAAACCCTCCCTCCAAATCATTTCAGTTCAAGAAAACGTTATAAAATTCAGCCTCAAGTATAGCTCATAGGAAAATACTAAAATCACCGTAAGAAAATAAATTTATCATTAAATTTAAAAACACTTCTAGGTGTTTCACCAAGCTCCCCTTTCTTTGTCAGAAGCAGAATTTAATTGATGTGTCTTTAAACTGGGGCAAGGCTTCCACGGTCTGACTAAATTGGGTATAACAGACTGAAACGTAATAGCTCCTAAGAAAAACAAACAAAAAAGTCTACTTCATAAAGCAAAAAGCAATTTAATGATTTTATTTCCCCTTGTTAGGGCTTACTAGTAGCATTGCTATCTTAAATGCGGAGCTCTAAAATTCAATTTAGCACAGTTTTTTCCAATGCGTTGACTCACGGTTTATTTTGTTAGCCTGTCTCGGCCTCTCTTCAGACATGACATTGATCTATGTTGCAAAAATGTCATTGCTAACAGCCTTATAAATCTTGTGTGATAGCAAAATATTTCCTTTGATTATCAAGTCAGTTTTCCTCTGTGGGAAAAACAACATAAACACTGCCTGGATGTATGCTACTTTGCAGCATCCTTGCTCCATCTGGGCTGATGAACAAATGGCCCCTTTACCAATGGGTGCCTACTCCTTAATAAACCAAACAAGATTATGCACTCCCAGCCCCATGCTTCAGGCACTTATTGCTGGTTGAAATGATTCTCCCCTCAAGAGGAAGAACAAGCCTGTGATTTTTGTTTTATTTTAATTCTCCCCTCAAGAGGGGAAACAAGCTCTTATTCTCTTTTAAATCCTACCTTCTCTCTCAGGTTGCTTGTTTCCCTTGTTACAAGGGACCTATGTAATAGGGGTATCTGTTTTGCTCTCAGTATAGCACAACATCCCTTGCTATGCATTTCCTTCCTGTGAGACATCAGCCTCCCACCTAGGAATGAGCTAAAGCTCGGTCTTTACAATCAGTGCCCTCACCAGCAAGAGTAAGCCCAAGCTGAAAGAGCATCTGAGGCAATTCCTGCCTGGTTGGAGCAGCTGAATGCTGTTCTTCAGATGCCAAAATTTTGACTTGGTTTTCTAAAGAAACAAATTCCTGGAAATGTACTGTTTGACTATTTGTCTGTCCTCTCCCTCTACTGACTTGTGATCCTGCTAGCCTCTTCAATCACATTTTCTAGCAAGCAAATAATCTTAAAGCTAATCGAATTCCCTAAGTCTATAGTGCTAGATAGCTGGATAAAGCAGAGAAACCCAAGCACAGTAAGCTCCCAGGGTAGAGGCTTTCTTCAGGCTCGGAGTGGTTAGTTCTCAAGAGTTTGCCACCAGCGTGCCCCGTGCTGTTCCACATCTGTTGTTTTCAGTTGCCTCATTTTAACAAAGGCTAAAATAAGGGCTGCCCCCGAGATAATTCAGCACTGCAGTGAAACCCCAGGAGAAGGGGAATTGGAGTACTTGGGCAGTCAATTAAATATAGAAGACATCTGCATCCCTAATCCTAATCCTCAAGTGGTGGGAGATGCTAGTAGACAGTGATAGAACACTGGTAGATCTGACCATTCTATACTTGAAATAGGGTCCTTTCATATTGGCCCTACACTGAGGTATAGCAGAAAAAGAAAGATTCCAGATGTCCCTTTCAATTTACGTTGTTCCTCGTAAATCCAATAGTAGACATCTACTAGATCTTTGGATCTACTTTTATTGAATGACATATACTTCTAGAGTGAGATCCATGCTTCAAGGCATCAGAAGATTATCTTGTTCTCATTTGGAAGTGCTGTGGAGCTTTCTTCTTTGAAATATAACCCAAGTGATGCGCAGCCAATTCCAAAACACACAGATTTCTGGTGTCTCCTATGCTCCCTTCAGCAACTTTGAAAGTCCACTCCATGATATTCCATTTTGAGAAACGATGAGCATCTAGAACTCCAAATAACATCAGCACATAATGAAGATCATCCCCTTCCTAATCTCACAACTTCAAAGCACCACATGAACACCTAGTTACTGAGCATCAACATATACACTCCAAGTAATATCTGAACATTACAGGCATTACATCACTCAAACTAAGTTCATCAATCAGAAAATAAGGCAGCAGCAGCAGCCAGGAACGTACCTCCATACTCAGCTGAATGCTGGTGTCTGTCATGTCGTACACAGGCTATTACTGGAATGGCAATAGACAATCACCTACTAGCGCTGAGAGAGGTGGCACGAGAACACTTCAAGGAACTGCCAGAAATCTTTACAGATGAGACATATTTGACAAGCAATAGATTCATCCTCTCAACCAGCCAGGTGAGTTTTTCCCTATTCGCTTGCTAAGCAAAGAGTAACTGATCTGTGTCCAGTTTTGGCTCATTTTTCACAATTAGCACAGTAAATGAAGTTATCACTTCCCCTTGCAACATCACAAAGGCCTACCTGGAAATTCTGGAAACACACACACAAATTCAGTAAAATTCATACAAGGGCTTGGTATTTCTACACTTTCTAAGCTACACACCTTCCTGTTCCCTTTCTTTTATTCCTTCCCCTAAGGTGCCAACTGTAGTGGGAATTCTTTATGCCAGAGACAGTAAAACTCCAAGGCAGACAGGCTGCCACTCTGAGAAAGAAAAGCCAAGCTCTATTGGGGCATTTTATTCTTGAAAGGAGCCATGTTAGAAATCTTCAAGAGCCTTCAGTTATTCTGTGCAAGACTGCAAACCATGCAGATATACATCTTAGATTTACAGACATTTTAGACGTTTATGGATTTATAGTTATGTACCACTAAGATACTTTAAGAGCAAACATGACTTATATTTAATGTCCTGAACATCCTTTGTTGCTTACATCCTAGAAATTAAATGTTTCATTGCATATAGCAGCAGTCCTAATGAAAGAAGAAATCTGTATAAGAATTCATTTACTGAAACACAAACCCAACTGCATAGATTGGATCTGTGCAACAAAAAAGACTTATAATATCATGCTGCAGCATAAAAGCTTAATAAGTAATTTGATCTTGTCATAATGTTTGCAGGCTCGAGACATGAGTGAATGTAACCAACACGCTACTACATAAATTCTCCAAGAAACTATCCGTGAGCAAAGAGTGTTTCTGAATAGCTTTATGGCCTTCGGCTGTTGCACAGCAAATTTATCTGACAATTCTATGGCTCTATTAGCAGGACTAATGGCTTGTTCTACACCATTAAAAAGCCAAACGTCATTTGTGAAGGCCCATGTACACAAAGTCTGAAGCATAGATTTCTATCACATCTTGTATTTTCTCTAGTAGAAAGAGATTCATTCTTTTGTTACGCCATGATTAAATGGAGGGGTAATAGAAATATAGCACCCAGATGCATTAAAATATGCTTTTATACTGCATCACTTTTAATGAAGATTAGAATTAAAATGTAAATTAATATTGAAATGGATGATACTACTTTCTATAATCAATTACACTCTTCACGCTACAAGTTTAACATAACCTTAAGATAACCTTATGAAAATGAAAATCTTACAGAAGTTCTATGCATCTTGATCTGGTTCAGAATTGCATACAGCCTTAGAAATTCCACACCTATCAGAAACATAGCTTCTAGCTGTTAAAGACCGACAGCAAATGAAAAAAAGAAGCGTATTATAATCTCCCCTTCAAACAATGCCAGTTTTTAAACACCAGAAGACAAACAGAGCAGCCAAATTCCATACTGAGATCACAGAGCAGCCTTTACCTTCCAAGCATCAGCTCCAGACTTCTGAACCAACTGCTGTTCCACAAAGGGGATTCACTATCATAAAATCATAGAATGGCCTGGGTTGAAAAGGATCACAATGATCTAGTTTCAACCCCCCTGCTATGTGCAGGGTCTCCAACTACAAATGCTGTGTTTCAAACATTTGTTTATCTTTTTCCTCATTCCTAAGAAGCTGATTTCAGGTGCTCTGATTAACCAGAAATCATTCCTTACCTTCTCCCTGCAACCAGGTTCCAACAACTATGGAAATGTTCTGCTGCTACGGGCCCGTGGTGCCCGATGGTTATGGGGCATGTTATAATCCTCAGCCAGAGCATATATTGTTCTGCATTTCAAGCTTTAAAGACTGTAAAGAAACGTCTTCAGACATGCTTGCAAAAGCCGTGGAAGAAAGTCTCCTAGAAATCAGAGATCTGTGCAACAAATGCAGCTCTACTACAGCAAAGTCACTTGCTAAACAAGAGGAAGCCACACAGTTGCAGAGTGACCGCAAACTCTGAGAGGCTCTGGGAATTATTATCCTGAATCCACCGTAAGAAGAAAAAAATGACATAGTTGTTCAAAGGCAAGATAGCACTAGCGATATATTAGCGTAGAACAAAAATGCCATTTCTTTTACGCTGTTGCTAACATTTATATATGTGAAATCTTACATTTCATGCTTGAGGATCAGCAAGAAGGTTTGGTCTCACTGGCTGAAATGAAGGAGGCAGTAATACGTGTATGTATTGTAGTATCATTTCTAACCATAATTGACTTATGCCACTTTATCTTCTAAAAAAAAACCCTGAAATTTGTATATGGCATGAATGAGATACTAAAGCACACCAATTAATTAATATCCCCTAAAATTAGTTCTAAAACATTTACATCTATTCCTGCAAAGTTTACGTTTAAAGAGGGGGAAAAATAAAAGTATTTCCCCCTACCAGGTATGTCGAACACTGTAAATAATGAGCTGATGCCACTAAATCTTGAAATTTGCATGGGGAGTATTTAATATCCTACTATTTCCAACATTACAAAAGCACATCATTTTTAATAGTGGCCACTGTGTGTTTCTAAATACAGCAACAGAACTCAGTAAAATTAGACTAGGGTCTGCATGTTCCCCTAAATCAGAAATGCTGCAGAATGGTTTAGCCTTTATTCTGGTTTGCACTGGCCTTAAGCACGGTGCCATCCTGAAAGCAGCATGTTGGAGATAAGATCCACCAAAGAGAATTAGGAGAATTTTGTCTGTAATGAATTGACTTGATTATTTCTTTGTGGCAGCGAGCAAAATCCAATCTGACGGAGAAGCAAAGCACAAAGCAGAAATACAATTCAATTCTATTCAAATCTTCTTTTTGTTTGCATAGGAATGAATTCTGTCAGTGTGACCAGCAGGAGAGCTGTATGCAACTGCAGAAAATCAAAGAGCAATAAATAACTAGAATAAGGAGGCAAACTTGCAAGACAAGGAAGTCTCTAAGATAGAGCGATAAATACTAGTTTAAGAGTACTAGTACTCATATCAGCTTTGCATCATCCCACCTGGGAGGGATTTATATTTTATATTTTAATAGCAGATGCAGGGTATCACCTTCTGCAATATACAATAAATTCAGTCGCAAGGGTAATAGAATACTTGGTAATTACCACATTTTCTGTGAATTTTACCCTGAGGTTTTCCTCATTATTTCTCTCATTTCCTACAAAACCTTCCAAGGACTGATATTTTCACATACCTTCTCTCAAGCTGAAATATGTTGCCTTGCTTAGCAGCGTTCAGTTGGAATCATGAGAATATAACTTAGTGACTGACTAACGACGCTTAATAACTAATTGAGCACCCATCCTTTGTTAGGAGGCCGCAGCATGCTCTGAAGCCTGGTCAGGGACCCGATGGAGAAGAAATGGAAACCTTTTCCTTTGTAGACAGAGCAATCACATGCTTAAGCACTCACAGGTCTGAAAGCAGGGAAATAGATGCATTGTAATAAACTAGAAGCACAGATACACTTGTGTCTAAGAACTCTAGATACTGAGCCAGTAGATTATGTATGTCCACACTTATTGCCTCTTTCTAGTCACATTCATTCAATTAAGCATTCTGCTGGATAAAGGCTATCCATGCCATATGCCAAAGCTCAGTGGGTCTAATAATCAATCAGAGCAAGTCAGCTATGGTGGAGCAAATCAACTACGTTGATTTACAGTGATTGGGGTTTTTTTTCTTAAGTTAGTGCGTTTGTTTAAAAATGTGTACTTCATTACTCCATTAACGTGGCTCAAGCCAAAGACTGAATCTATTTTTAGATTATGTAAATAGTACTATGGCATAAAATCTGCCCCAAAGTTAAAACCAAAATGTCATATCACCCCCTCCCAAGAAAAAAAAGATAAAGTTAGTCAAACTGAATGTTCACCTAACAAATATGACTTCAAATTGTTTCTGTACTATGATTATGAAAATTACTTTGAAACACTCCCAGTAATTTTGCTCTTCTGTCTTAGGTCACTACAAAGACATTCTGCTCTTTTAACATAAACATAGAGCTACAATCTCAAGACTTTTTTCATACAAATGTTTGCAATTATGGCCATACTTTACGGGTATACAATGCTATGAATTGTTACTTGATTATTTATTAATTTGATTCTAATTAGATGTATAATTTTATTTTGTATTCCCAGTTTGATGGATACCAATACTTATTGGTGCCTATTTAAGAAACCTCAGGCTCAGCTCCTGGTACGCTAATACCGGACAGTCTTGCATAAGGTTAAGATGGGTAAAATTCACAGCCCGGGGCATCCTCAGTTTGCCAGCAGGAGCTTCACGAGGACTGTGCTTCTTCTCAGCTAACAGAATCCCCTACACCTATGTTTTATCACCCCATGCTGCACTGTATTTATTAAGGACTTCAGGAAATAGGTAGCTTTCTTAGGTGCTTATATAAACTTGTTTGTGTGAGAACAAAACAAAATAAACCAAACTTCAAAACCAATATTGTTAATGGTGTGAGAGCCTGCTGCCTGTGGCTGGAGCAGGGCTGTGGCAGCGTGCCTGGACTGCAGCGTGAGTGACAGAAGTGACAGAAATATTTTAATGATACTTTTATTTTTATAAAATAGTATAGATTTACAACAAATGTGTTTACTTATAGCCCATTTGGTTCAGTAGTCCAGTGCTCTATGGAAACATGTTTATGTGTATCTATATGAATATATATATGTATATCTGATGTGAAGTAAATGCTGGTAAACACTACTTCAGCTCATCGCGCTGCCAATAAAGCCATTGCAACGAGCTCGTGGCCCCTCTGTGTCTCCATTAAAAGGGTTTTCAGTCTGAAATGAACTCACAATCTCATAAAGGCTCCACATCACAGACAGAACAGCAAAAAGACAGTGCTGTCTCAGACACCTCAGTGCTCGCACCCAGCGCTGGGTAACAGTGCACTACCTTGGGGGGTCCTGGATCCACAGCCACGCCACTGTGGTGGAAGGAGCAGCTGCTGGGTGTAGAGCTGACAGCACTGAGATTTCGTTTCTCATCCATTTTGTAAGTGTGAACTAACTGTCACAGGTTGCCATTGCAACTTCCTGGAAAGCAGTGAGAATTGTCTGATGGGGATTGTGCATAGCTGACCAAAAGAAAAAGCATCTTTCAAGGTGAGGCTGGATCACACCCTGGGCAGCCTGATCTGTCTGTGGTGTCACTGTTCATTGCAGGGGAGTTGGACTAGATGGCCTTCAGAGGCCCCTTTCAACTCTAAGGATTCTCTATGATTCCAACCTCAAAGCATGTGGCTTTCATAACTGGACTCGTTCCACAATTAGAATCATACAATTGCTCAGGTTGGAAAAGACCTTAAAGATCATCAAGTCCAACTGCAACCTGACCATGCTACCCTAACTCTAATAACCCTCCGCTAAATCATGTCCCTGAGCACCATATCCAAACGGTTTTTAAACCTTCCTTGTTCAGCCATTTGATGTGGGATTTTTGGTGATTTAAATTACAATGCTCAAAGCAGCTGTTGCAGGTGGATGTGGTTAAGTTACCTTTACGACTGATGTATACTGGCTCAGCTTTAGCACCTGGCCAATAAACAAGTAAAAGGCAAGGGCCTGAATGTTAAGTATATAGGAGTCTGCTTCCACCGAGGAATAAAAGACTATGGAATAAGATGAATAAAAAAAAACAAAATTAAAATCAACAGACTCCCAGGCATGTGGCACTTGTGTGCTGCTGGAATTGCTTCATCAACAAGTTCTCTTATTCCCCCTGCTCTGATTAGTTTACAGCAACACAAAGTACTGTAATAAATCCAAAACACACCTAATTCAGCTAAAGAAATATGTAGGTTAAGAGAAGATTTTGTCCCTTTTGGCTCGATTCTCAGCTTCGCAAAACATCAGGGCTCTAAACATACTGAGGAATTACTCTTTAAGCAGAAGTGAAATGAATTATGCGTCAATGAACAATTGGGTTATCAAGGTTGTTCACTTAATGTTCCAGCTGTTCTATAGCACCATCTTAATGTTTATCAGAGATTTCTTTTGAATTAGTCTTATTGCATGGTACTTGCAAATAAATACATCATGTTTCTTACAGCTGCTGCACCAGTTAATAGCAAATACAAGTACATAATGAATTACTTGCCTTTTACTGTTAGAACAAGAAATGACAGAGGGTAGAGGCTTCATTCAAAGGAGATCCATTAGCGTAATAATAGAGAGGCCAGAGATTAAAGCCGATAGGATTTATGGGGAGTTCTGTACAGTACTTAGCTACATTAACACTGTTATTTGCTTCTTGCTCCCATAAGCACTAGAACTACCGGGAGTTCATGGCAAAGCAAGCAACACAGTATTGCTCACTGCTTCTTTGCCCTTCTCCAGCTGTTGTGCAAGCAGGTGGACACCAACTGATTCTAAAGGAAATACCAGACTGGGATACTGTAGAACTTACGGGGAGACTGTATTTCACTGCAACATCTTTGACCTGGATTTTGGTAAGTATAAAGTCTCTCATCACAGTCTCTGATTAAAAGCACTTGTGCTTCCAAGTGAGCACTTCCTAAGGCATAAACAGTCTGAGTTCTGTCATTATTAACTCCTCTAATTTTGCATTACTTTACATTTGAGATGTTTTAAAGGGCACAGACAGAAAGAGACAATGGTTCTTAAGGCAATACCTGGGAGAGCACTGTCTCATGGCCTTCCCACAGGCACGAGCACACAATCTTAAGAAAACTTGCTAGATTTCAGTCCACAAAAGCACTGGGGCATCCTTTTTCCTTCCACAAAATATGTGTTTTCTATGCTTGGGTCTTTGGGGGTGCTTTTTGTTTCGTTATCTTTTTTTCCAGCTCCTCCCCTTCCCTGGCAAATCTAAGAAAACATCATTGCAGCACCTCAAGAGACACATTTTATATATCCATACACACAATATATAAAATGTAGTACAGTATCTCCTATAAACACTACATATATGCTATGTAATATGTAATATAACATTACATATATGTAATACATGTAGTATTTATAGGATATAAACTGGGGGAAGGGAGGAAAGGGGGCAGCTGTGAAGAGAAAACAGAAAGCTGGCCAAGCAAAAAGATATTTCAAGCACCATGATGTGGTTGGTTTCAACCTCCAGAACAGAAGGAGGCAGACCAGTAACTGCTCCTTCTGGAAATGTCTTCCAACAAAATACATCCTTTTTTGTCCCAGTCATACATCTGCATTATACCACTGCCTGCTGGATCACCTCCACTGCTGCACCCACTTTCTGTTTTATTTCAAATCTGGATTAAAACTGAATCAACCTCAGGTTATGCAGCTAACAAGACTAGAGCCAAACTGGGTCCAACTGCAGTGAGGGAAATGTAATCTAATATGGACACTACAATATGGAGTAGAAATATAAAGAAAAAAATTACTTGGATATACACGTAAATTGTGCTTTTGTCCTTTAGGAGGTGATGGCAAGTTGGATCCACTTTGTGAAGAGGCTAGAGAAGCAGTGTTAAATGCTTACTGATTTACAGGTTCACATTCTCTTTTCCCTTGGTTTTCAGTCAGAAAATTTACTTACATTACAAAAGTATTAAAAATATTAGGACACAGTTGGCTCTTTACACTTCACTGTCTCTTAATTGAACTCTAAATAATCTTACTTGTAACACCCACGTGTCTTCCAGGTAAGAATATATGCACATCTTTTCCCAGAACCCGTTCCGTGTTACCACTCTGATCATCACAAATTCATATAGAACTGCAACTCACATGTAGTTCTAACGATTTGATTTTAATTAAAAGAACAAAATTCCTGGCTATCTTACATTCTTTCAACTTTCAGAGTTTTCTGTGCTAAAGATAATCATTTCAAAGTCATTAATAGTTGAGGATCAATCCATACATATTCAAACTGGAGTGTCAGTTTGGCTTTTCTCTTGGCCATAACAATATCTAAAAACATTTTTGCATCATTAGACGCAGCCCAAGGGTACGGCCAGAAGGAAGCCAGCATGGCTCTAAGGACAGAGTTAAAGCTGACCGCATGCTATTATTACTAATATTCAAGATAATCAAAACGTAACACTGCTTATTCCTCTTCCCATCTCTCTCAGTAACTAGACCTTGAGGCTTCCTTTTTGCTCCTGACTTATCAACACCTCAATCTCAACTTCATTTAAAAAATGCTACTGACCAAGCAGTTTGCAAGTAGTTGTATGCCAGAACACTGCTACCCAGAACAACTTTCAGTTTGGCCCACATTTAGTTACAGAGTCACAGGATTGCAGGGGCTGGAAAGGACAAGCTTGGAAGGACACAAGGCTTGGGGTCTGAAGGAGAAGCAGCAAACTTCAAGACAAGTTGCTCTTTTGCAACAGAAGGGAAAAAACATACACAAATTTGAAGTAGACCTTTTGGCTTGGTACCCATTCCCCAACCACTACCTGTGATTAGTTGCCATGGCACTGGCAGGCAGCTGGGTATTTGAAGGAGTAGCCACTTGGACAAAGGTATTTACATATATATTCTTTTAAATATGCGTAATAACCACTTTTTCCTCAAACTCTCTCTCATTCTTAAGGGGATTATCTGCCCCGCAGATAATCACGGCTGTTTGAGTACAGCTGAACAAGCAGACCTAGCCTGCAAGCCCTCTCTGCAGTAACTCTCAGCCAGACTACTGTGACAAAGTCAAATCAGGAGAAAGAAAACAGCAGCAGCAAATTATTCCAGTAGTAACTCCAACTAAATTGCTGCATGGCTTTTAGGGTTTGACTAATTGTCTCATTAAGACACATTTCAGATCACCGAAATAGATCTCAAGTATTTTTAATCACTGAAAAAAAAATTGTAACACCGAGAGCTTCTCTCCCTCCTCTCCTCAGCACTGTTTGCAGCGGAGAGCACACAAAGGCTCCTGTTGATTGGAGCCCCACGGTTACACAGTTGGCAGTCAAATGGTACTAATGGCACAATAACACAATACAACTAAAATAGTTTGCCTTTCAGAGTAACCATCTCTTGTAAGGTGATTAAGCCTATCATATAGGTTTCCTTATGTTTTGCAAAATGCTCAAAAAATTGACAGTTTTTCCAGTAACTTCTTCAAAAGAAGGAGGGAAAATAAAAAAGAAAAGCTATCAAGGAATAAATTAACAACACTTGATGCATTAAAGAAAAGATGACAGCAGTTGCATCAGACACGGGCTGCACAACAGCACGGTTGCGTGGCACCCAGTCCACTTCTCACGCAGAATGCACCTCCAAAGGCTGTGTTTGTCATGTTTAATTGCAGATGCTTTATTGAAACACTTAGTTTAGGAGCTGGCTTGCCCTAGGCAACCTCTGTAACTGATGGAGAGAGGCATCTCCACTGAGCAGTTGAGGTTTCTACTGAGTACGAGGCTCCTAATTTAAGCACTTTAATATTGTTGGAAACCAAACAACAACAAAAAAAAAGACACAGATGAAGCTTCCTCCTCACACGAGGAACATATTTCAAAAGAAACACATTGGCATTATTCAACACATCACTGATGTGATCTTGGCACTAGTAGCTAACAGAAAGATTTCATTCCTGACCATCACTCCCAATGGCTACACACATGCAGCAGCAACACATTCCCCTTATCAGAGTTACAGGCATTTACCCAACACGCTATCAAATAAAAACCAGCAGCCACTTAGATTTCGAGCAGCTTCTTCTCAGGAGCTTAACACAAAGCAGGCACATCTATTGCTAGGAGAGGCGTATGCTTCCATGTTGGTCAGCCTGATCAGAAAGCCTACAAAGGCCTAGGAACTGCTTTGTGGAGACAGAAGCAGCACACGAGAAGGAAATCGTTCCTCACAACTACTCAATAGGAGTTGGAAATATATTTGAGAATAAATAGGATGTTTTGCTTGCTTTAAAGTTACTGCACAGTGATAACCATCAGCTTTCTATGGGTGCACTGCTGGTCATGTACTTGCCAATACAAAACAGCACACAGATGATACCTGCACAGTTCTCAATAAAAGTTTAAAGTTCACTAGTGGAACAAAGTAGATTATTTTAATAGATTTGTTTTTAAGTGATCAATGCTACAATAGTTAAATTTCCTTCCTCTTCATTTTGCATATCAGCCATCCAGCAATTACCTTAAACATGGCAACAGCCACAATTTCAATGCATCACTTTTACACACAAAGAGCCCGGGACCCATTTGGTTAGCAAGCAGGAGGAAATAACTTCTCCACCTCTTTCATCTGATACTGAGATAAGAACTTGGAGCCACAGAGATCTTGCTTTCCTATTTTCCAGTTCTCCAATAGGAAGTGCTGCACAACTTAGCTGTGCTGCACTCCACAATTAGTGCCAGAAAATGCTTTCTTCCAATAAATTCTTTCAATTTCTAAATATGCGTTTTATATATACATATAAAAGATGTGTTTATATATTATCACTTAAAATATTTTTTAAAAAAGAAGCAAACAAACATTTCTGATTTCAGCAGTCCATTTAAACCATCCAAACCTCCCTCGGTTATTTTCAGGTAGTTTTTTTCCAAGCGCTGGGAACACTTCCTACCAACGCCCACATGTGTTAGGAGTGGAAAACACCCAAGAGGATATACGCAGGCTTCTTCTGCTCTGTCGAGGAGCATATTTACAAGAGTCATTTACTCAGGATAGGCTCACTCAAGTGAGAGACAAGGTGCATTACTAATTTAAGATGAATTTGGAACGTGGCCATTCAAATTTCAGTTTTGATCAATTTTGTAAGGCAGTTTTAAGAAAAGAGAGAGTTACTCTGCACCCACGCATAGGCACCACTCAGATACATATTTACCCACCTATGCACATAGACATAACTATACTCAGGAAAGACCAAAGTCTTACACATCAGCGGTTTTCATCACAGACTTTGAAATAAACTCTGAGGACAAGAATACGCCACAGAGCTCTCCATTTACTTTCCTTTGGCTTTTGTTAGAGAGATAGGTACCACAAAGTTACAGTCTGCACGAATCAGTTGAGCTCACACATTGCACAGGGTTGCACTCACTATGAAAAATACAGTTTTACAGATAAGTCTGGAGAGGATCCTGAGGGCTGTGGTAGAGACCTGAGAAGTCAAATAAATGGAAATCACACTTCAGATAGCACGTCCTTATCTAACGTCCTTAGTACATAAGAATTCAGACCAGTGATGAAGAAGAAAAGGAAGAATATTGTATCTATTTTTTTGCTGGCAGTGCCTGCAGAAGCTATCTATGTACAGTCATAGACTGACATGCAGACTCAGATCTGTTTTCCCAAAGCCCGTAGAATCTTGTCTAAACAACAGCTTCAGAACGCGTGTGTGTGTGTAAATAAATTAAAGAATGTCTGGTTTATAATGAGCAGGGTGTATTGTGGTATAAACAGCACTGAATGCATTAAATAAACACTGTCACATATGACCAGATATCTATTAAACGAGCATATCACGGGAGAAGTTAATTATCTGAGTGTAACTAGGAACCATTTAGAATCACTGGAGATTACGCTGCTTTATTTCTGTTTATCTTTCCTTCTGAATAGGCAGTAGGCTGTTGCAATGAAGAGAGTCCCAAAGCAACACAGAGCTTCAGCTCTTAATCAACTATAAGACAACAACAGTTTGAAATTCTGATCAACCAATAACTTTCTTCCAAGTAATTTTAGACAAAACATGCTGGCATGAAATAGCGTTTAGGATGTAAAGTTGCAAGATATTTATGGCTCTTTTGATACCTTAAGCTGCTCAGGGGAAGGAAGACAGCTTCCACGGCGTACTTTATGTATATGTTTTTGTCAGATTTATTACACCAAAAAAAGTACACTCTGACTTCTTCAAAACTGATTGTTAGTGTCAGAGACTAATATCTCTGGAGTAAAACATAACTTTACCGCATTAACAAGATTTTTCTAGACTTGAAAAGCTACAGTGTTTCAGTCCAGAAATGAAAATGCTAGGTCTGACAGAACAGGATTCTGCTTGGGCCGTGACATTCACAGGGAAAATCATCCTCTATTCAGCCTACCCAACATAATCAACATTGCAAATGTGCTTTAGTTAAGAACACTTGTGCAACCCACCCTAACACATGGAACAACCGATGAAGAAATATTTAATTACATAAAATTCTTGAAAGCAAGACCAAGCCAATCCCTTTAAATTACTTAAGTATGCTTAAAACCTGTAATTATATATAGCAATAAATATTTCATCTTTAACAAGCCTATTGGGAGCAGTTTGCTAAACATTTATTTTCAGTTGAGAGGAATTATGTACAATCATTTTATCACGTTCCGAGTAAGACGACTTTATCCCTTTGATATCCACAGTAGTGGAGACACTTACTTGGGGAAATAGTATATTTCCTCCCAGGGCTCCCCTCTTCCGTAGCCCAAAGAGCAGAGACATAAGCCCACATCCACAGAGAGGACATAACAGGTGCATATTCAAGCACCTTTCTACCATGCAGAGGGCAGCATCAGAGCTGCAGGGAGTAGCACTGAACATCACTGCCTTTCACCAAGTCCCTGAGCAGACACCTCTAATTTCACTGCAAGACCATGAATGTCAGCAAGCTTACGGACAAATGCATAGGAAGCAGCAAAGATTTCTGCAACTGAAATTGTATTTCATTGTTTCACACAGCATCTTTAGCAATGACAACAATTGTTTTCCCTTCTAAGTTAATTAGGCTTCCATTTGCCATTAATGACTGCTCACTTAAAGATCACAAAGGAACTGCCTGGTGCACTTATTGATAATGGAAAACTTTGGAGAAGTCTGTGCAATATTTTCTGTCAAAGCTGATAATTTCTAACATATTATTTATCCCAAATATTTTTTCTTTTTTTTCTTTTTGGATAATAAGATACATTTTAAATAAAGGCATTAAGAAAAGCACAATCTGAATTAATAGCTGAGAAGTATCTAAAAATCAAAAGTGATTTGAAATCTTGCATAAAAACGCAACAATTTGAAAATAGGCAATTTTCATCTGTTTGCTTCTTTCAAGTACGTTCCACTTCTTTCAGTCTGCATGGTGTTTCCTAACACCTTGCAATGATGATCAAGAAAACAAAGGCACTTAATCTCTATCCTTGGTTTGCATACACATTTCTTAAATCAGCAAAGTCCCTCAGATTAAGTCACAGAATCACAGAATGGCCCGGGTTGGAAGGGACCTCAAGGATCATGAATCTCCAACCCCCCTGCCACAAGCAGGGCCACCAACCTCCCCATTTAATACTAGACCAGGCTTTCATTGCTTCACAATTGGACTTTACAGAACTACTAAATGATCAAAAGGAATATGAAAATCCCAAAAACCCAGAACTAACAGAAATCTTCAGTGCCTTCTGATTGTAGTTACTCTGCTCATTAACGTTTAGCACCCAAGGAGGACAGAAAGATGCATGCAAAACTACCCTCATCTGCAGAGATTCGGTGCACTAACAACGTACTGTGATTTCATCAGCACAGGTCTCCACAAAAAGTACTGATCAAAAATCCAGGACCTGCCATCTTGTCCACAGAGGCAGAGGGCAGGTAGAACAGCAGTCCAGCACCCGGCCCTGCCAGCAGATCTCACTGATGGAGATAATGGCTGCAGCTGACTAAAGGCCAGGCATTCCCCTCCACACACAGAAGAAGGGATTTTTAGAGCTGTTTTTAAAAAACAACCAAACAACCACCAAACAAAACCATACATTTTTCCACTATCTTTCACTCAAACACTTCCTCACCTTTTCCACACAAGATCCACTGTTCTCTCACTACAAGCAGCAGCATTTTACATCCTGAGAAGCCTTTACCCACAGCTTGCATCAGAAAGCCACTGTTGCACTGTGCTCAGCCCTAAGCCTTACAGCCCCCAGCAGCTCTGAGAAAAGCACAAATTCCCCCCACCTGAGGGCAAGATAAGGTGCCTAGGCCAATTCCCACCAGCCACGTCTCTTACCTGCCTGTAGAAACACCAGCAGCTAGAAGCCCACAGCCTCCTGCTCCTCCAGAGCACCTTTTCCAGCACCAACCTCAGCCTCCTTCACTGTAGTTTAACTCCACAGCTCTCATCTCTTCAGGAACAAAACTGGCAGGCACAGTCCCTCAGGGACCTGGGCAGGGACCTCTGCCCCCCCACGAGTCACCAGAGGCCCAGCTACAGCCCTCCTTTTTGGGAAAAACGGGGATGTTTTCAACAATGACTGCAAAGGAGATAGATAGAGTCAAAGTAAAGCTAGAAGTCTGGGACAAAGCCTTGAGCTTTAACCAGCTATCATCAGGCAGCCTTTAAGTAACCACCCCCACAGAGGCCTGTTCCATCAGCCATAAGTAGGTGGCCACCTGTGCTGAGGAACTCATTAGCACCTGGTGCCCTAACGACCTTCCCCACATTGATGCTCCAGCACCGACTGGTGTTGACCCTAAAATTACCTCCTGCTGAATTGCTGAACCAATACACAGGTCAATAGCAGACTTTTTTCTCCGTCTTTAAGCAGACTTGTTAACTTCATGACAATTTTGCAACTTCTTTTAAGGGACTTTCTGGCTTTATGTGAGGAGCAGCTGAGGGAGCTGGGATTGTTTAGTCTGGAGGAGGCTCAGGGGAGACTTGAATTCTGCAAGTAGGTGTGATGTACGCATTTAGCTATTTATAATACTTTAATAGCTTTTGAACAGTTACTATCTGAAAATGCACACAATAGTAACAATAATTTAATAATGTTGAGCCAAAATGTTTAGAGAAATGAAGTCCTGCATTGGAATTGGAGAAAATTAATTCCAGTCCAATCCTTGTAATTAGAAAATTCTGCTTGAAACAGAAGCGTGAGCACTTTTAGTATAACCTCAGTGTTTTTATCCCTACTTTCAACCCAGTGGTTCTGAGTAATTAGCTTTTTCCAGTTCAAATGCTGTGTGTCTCCTTCTTTGCCTCTGAATTTAAATAAGCTACTACTGGTGAAACAGAGACCGTAAAAAATGAGCTGCCCTAGCATTCTTATGAATGGATACTAGCGGCAGCTTTCAAAGGAGAAACTGTCAAAGAAAACAGGCATAACAAAGAATTTCTTTCTTACATATTTTATTGTTTTGTTTTGTGTTTTTTTTTTTACATTCTCTGATGGAATTTTTATGCAACCATTATGCCACAATCTATGATACACAATGAAAATGGAAACCTGCCATTCACCACTTACATTTCTATGTTAATTTTGTTTCCTACCTCTGCATATACTGTGGCATAAGTGCATTTATCATATTTCATGCAGCATCGACCTGCTTTATGCAGACTGAGAACACAATGAATGGTGCCAGCGATATTTAGACGCACTTAATTATTGCCACAGAAACACGGATTCATAGAAGCATTACAATACTTTGGGTGATGGTTACTGCTTATCAGCGTAATGTTTTGAACTGTAGAAATGGACAGAAGACAATCTTCACTGCTGTCAACCGCAGTAGTTTCCAAGTTCGTTAGGTTTCAAAAGATTGAATTAACTTCAGTGTTTCAATGACAGAAAAAGCCCAAGGCAACCAGCCTAATTTAAAAGGATGCTACTGATTTTTCATAAACATTTGACTGAGTGTGGTTCTGGAACCCACGTAAGCACCTGAGCACACCAATTTTATGCTCTGACAGGAGGATTTATTTCATTTTTACCATGCTATCTCCAGGCCAAGTGAAGGGACAGCATGAGGTGCCCATCCCCTTTTGGTAACCTGCTCGTACTAGCAGCAGGTAATCATAGCTCAAAGTTTTTAATAGAGCTTTTTACTTTGATAAGACAAGATGCTTTTCAGCATCACTTGACTATTTCCATCAAGCATAAACTGTCAAGCCTTATTATGTCACAGCCAGTACAGCAACAGCAGGGTAGAACTTACTTCCAGGAACAAGAGCATGTCCCAGGAGCACATTCAGGACAGGGAACTGGAGATGTCGGTCTCTATGTGTTTTCCAGTCACTTGTTATGAATGGATCTAGCACAACCCTGAGGCACTGCAGGGGCAAAGGACCCTCACACAGCTTGCTATTGTTTCCTGCCTCAACACAGGCACAGCCATTCCTCTGATTCCTGCCACACCCCTTATTTTCTTAACTCGGCAGTTCCCTCCGCCATCCCGCAGAAGGAAAGGACAAAGTCTCTTGCCACCATACAGGCTGTAGTGTTGCAGAACCTGCAGCCAAAAGGCTTAGCCCCCATCCCATTTCTCCTGGAGCAGATGGAACAGGACATCTGACAACACCAGGTCTTACACTGAGAGGGAGTGGAAACCTATGCCCACCTGCTTTCTGGCACTGCAGATGAAGCTCAAACAGTTTGAGATCACCCTGCCACGCAGTGCCTCCAATATATCCAAGCACTCTCTCCCTAGAGTGCAACCATCCTCTTGCTGTTCCCTGCCACAGACCTTCTTCTCATGAACTTGCTGGCCTTCAACTGCCTGACAGAGGGTCAGCCCTTAGAGGAGGTTCCCCTTTATGTCCATACTGAAAGTACATGGCAATTGATAGCCTAACCAACAGGTAAACACAAAGGATTAACAAAATCAATCACAACTTAAGATAAAAATACAGCATGTGCTTTTGGTCAAACAGCAAATGTTGCTTGCCCACCTTCCTCGATATAAAAACGGGTGAATAAATCAGGAACTGACATTTCAGAGTTGAATTAACGCCAGCAAGGAAACTTGAGGGAGTGATTAGAACTGGACAAAGCAGAGAACCCAGTACTCGATGACAAATGCACATTTCTCACAGTCCTTTTACAGGTGCTACCAGGTCAAAGGTGGCAAATCCTTGTACTTTGGTGAGGGAAGGAAGTCATCCAAAATGTTCATAGGACCCCCCCAGTTTCCTACACACTGTCAGGCATCAAATCAGGCATCCAAAGGAATAGAAGCAATTGGTGCTGTTACCTCTTACTTTGAATTCATTTATCTACCACTTTGCTGCTCAACTCTCCTGTTGATATGCCACTGCTCTGACAGCTGTGGTCAGTTCCATTGTGGTGCCTCTATCTTATATCCAAGTAATCCACACCACTTCAGTAATCACCCATAGTTAACTGACTTTGTAATCCTGACTCCCTGTTTCCAGCCTTGTCACAGCAGCTTACCATCTCTTTCCAATACCCACACCCAGTACATTTCTGTATCTAAGTAATCCATCAGTGTCATGGTAGCAACTTTGGTTTTTGGTTTCGTTATTCCTCTCCAATGTATCTAGAAACAACTGTCAATTGTCAAATAATGCATCTTGTTTCTTTCATGGCTTCCAAACTCACTTTCCTCTTTTTTGGGGATGTGCACAATCGCATCATGCTGTCCATGCCTGCTCAAATTACAGCAATTTGAAAAGTCCGCAGTCTGAGATCAGAGCCTTTCTGAACTAGACTCTCCTTGTCCCAAAGATTTCCGAATCTAAATAGAAAAGTGACACAAAATGGTGGAAATTGCTTTTTGTTTGTTTTTTTCTTACAAACTGGGAGAAAAGTGTAGAGTAATGAAGTTAGCTTCTGGATCCTTACATAATTTCCAGCATTTCTCCCATTCACTTTTTATTCTTCCCTTGGCTGCTGAAATTTGAGACAGCTGTTTGATAGAGATGAGTCAGTGTCCTGCAGTTAGAATGTCTTTCCCTCAAAGGCCTCCAGGTTGAAAGCTGTATCCAGGAACCTTCTCAGCGACACCAGATGTGTGTTCTTGTTGCCTGTGGCAGCTGCAGCAGCAGGCTCTCGGCCAACATACCTTTGTGACAAAAAGAATTGGGTAAGAAGAGAGATTATTTTGACACTAACAAGTATGGGAGCATGCTGCTAAGTGCATTTAAGTCAACGCGGCAGATTTGAACAAATTATTATCAATCTTTCTTAAATAAAAATATAATCAAATCTAATTTGTACCCTCAGTTATACCTTCCAGTCAGCTTCCACCTCTTTCTCCCTCACTGCATCTTCTCCCCATCCCACCCATAGCAGACAGCTACGCTGTCTCATAATTAGATAGCTTGCCCTTGGCAATGAAATGTTCCTTCAACAGCTGCATGTGCAGATTCGAGACAATCACTTACAGTAGATGCAAAGCTAACTGAATGAACGTAGTTCTTACAACTATTTTCTCCAAAAGCCCAAAATGTAGATGGAAATTATTTATTAAAAAAAGACAGATTCTTAGACAAAAGAGAAAAAGCCAGAAGAGTTAAGCACTTTGCAAAGTAGTAATAATCAGAGCTAGATGCTACTGATTTACTTTCAGAACTACGAAGAGGAACAAGATGTTTGTTATGTATTTGAGAAATAGTTGTCTAGGCTCTTCCTCTTTCAACCAAGAACCCAAACTCAGAGTTTTCTGATTTATGGACAGAGTCTGCCTTCTGCATAAATAAAATCCTCAAGTCAAAAGCCCGCCAAACAAACTGGACCAGGAGATGGAGCAACTGTTAAAAGTCTCATACCAAATAGGTCGAGTGTGGTTCACAATAGTGCGGAAACGAGGTTTGACATAATCATAATATCCACTGTTTTTGTGTTCCTCCTGACACCAAACTAGATCTGCGCCTGGATACTTTTCAAGTTCTTCTTTGAGCAGGTCAAATGGGAATGGTGAGATCTGGGAAGAGAGATCCGTAACTGGCAAAACTTTCTCTTATGTGGCTTTAGCCTCCTGCAGTAAAACTTTCCACCTATCATGTATCATAACCAACTCTTGTAATTAACCATTTAGTACCACACTAATTGCCAATATTCTTTAAGGTAACTCATATATCCTGAACTGTTTTCATTCTGCCAGAAGCGAATACGTACGTATTTTGTAGTTTCACAGATATGAACGGAATTGGCTTACAGTCTAGATTTCCTGCATTTCTGCAGTTCTTCTAGTAAAACAGCTGCCACAATACGTCTGTAATTAGTCAACAACAATACAGCTTCAAAGTGTTATTTGCGACATTTTAACCTAGCAGACTGGATATACAAATTTAAGGTACCACAGTATGGTAACATTCATTTTGTTTTTTGGAAAACTCACCAAACCTTCTCATTGTCCACTACACCATTGATCTGTTCCTTCCTCAAATGCCATGAGGATTAGATAGTATATTGTAAGATGCAAAGTGCTGTAAGAAAACCAGCTACTACCATCATCTCTGGCAAGTGCTATCTTTAAAGGCACAGCAATCCCTTGCTAAAAGTCTCCCCAGCATCTGTCTTTGGAGGGATCAGGGAGCTCACCTGTTCAAGTCTGGTTATAGCTACTTGTTTCTCCAAGTCTTGGTTCTTTCTCTCTTTCACAAGATCATAGTATACTTTTCCTGTACAGAAAATCACTCGCTTGACCTCATGTGGTGCTTGAGCTGCCAGTCCATTCTCAGGAATCACACGTTGAAAAGTGGTACCTAATTAGAGCAATAATTAGAAAAGCACTCTCAGTGGAAGTGACACTGGAATAAAGCAGCACAGGAAATGTACCTTCACCAACCAACTGACAGATTGCAATGGTCATGAGGCTCTGCTACCTCTCTGTTCTCACAACTTTTCAGACTGACTACTCTGCTAAAGCGAATTTCAGTTTCAGAAGTTAAAAGACCGTCAATAGTTAGCTCTTCCACTCACAAGATGGAGAAATATATTAACAGAGAATTATATTTTAGCTTCATGTTGTGCTTTACAGCTTTAATTTTAAGTTGACTGGATAGCTGACTGTCCTGGTTTCAGCTGGGATGTTGTTGATTTTCTTCATAGCATTTGGTACGATGCTGTGCTTTGGCTTTAGGAGAAAAACAATGTTGATAACACACTGATGTTTTAGTTGTTGCAGAGCAGTGCTGTAAAGATCCAAGGACATTTCAGTTTTTCAACTTCTCATATCATCCTGCAAGCAAGGAGAGTAAGGGAGCACAAGGAGCTGAGAGGGGACAGAATCAGGACTGCTGACCTACACAGGCAAAGGGTTAACCCATATCATACAACACCATGCAGAACTATCACATTGAGGAAGACGGCTGGAGGGAACAACTGCTTGGAGATTGGCTGGGCATTGGTCAGTGAGCAATTGCACTGTGTGTCACTTGTTATGTACATACAAGGGCTGTTCTGAAAGTAATGCCTCCTATTTTCTTATGTTGGCCCACAACGTTAGAGGTAAATTTGGGCAGTAGGGCAATAGAGGTTGAACCTTTCCACCAATATTGTCACATTTTGCTGCTGTGTGACAGGTGGCAGCAGAAGGGCAGTCTTACAAAATAGTGTCTGATATGGAGGTGTATATGAAGCAAACATGTGGAATTGAATTCCTCCACACGGAAAAAAATTGGCACCCATTGACATTCATTGATGCTTGCTGAATATTTTGGAGACCAAACAGTGGATATGAGCCCAGTGAGGGATGGGTCATACATTTCAGCTGTGGCAACAGCAGTGCGAAAGACAAACCATGTTCTGGACAGCCAACGTAGCTGTCACACCATGAAATGAAGAGCATTTCAATCAGCCCATCTGTGCAAATCAGTAGACTACTACCAAAGAACTGTGTACAGTGCTGAATATCCACTTCAGTGCATTGAAAACAATAGTGGGAACATTGGAATATTGCAAAGTTTGTGCCAGGTGGGTCCCACAAATGCTCACATAGGAGCACAAAGAACACAATATGCAAGTTTTTTAGGATCTATTGGAATGAATACAAGGCTGAAGGTGACAGTCTCTTGGTTCACGTCATTACTGATGACAAGATGTGGTGTCACCACTATGAGCAGGAGTCAAAACAGCACTCCATGGACTGGTGACAAGTGAATTCCCCACTGATGAAAAAGTTAAAGATGCAGCCCTCAGGAGGTAAAGTCATGAGCACTGTTTTCTGGGATAGGAATGGAGTGATCCCTCTGGATTTCCTGGAACCTAGGCAAACCATCAACTGCGCCTGCAACATTGTGACACTGATGAAGCTGAAGGCTCAAGTCTATAGAGTCAGGCCAGGAAGAGACAAGCTTGTAACACACTGTAAGGCCAGGCCCCAGTTGCCAATCTTGTCCTACCACACCCAGCTGTGTGTCCAGATTCGTATAGTCCAGATTTGTCTGACTTTCATGTGTTTGGGCTGATGAAAGGTAGACTGCATGGGCAACATTTTCTAAGCAACAACGTGTCACAGCCATGAAACAGTGAGTTACCTGCACTGGTGCAGACTTCTACAAGTGCAGCGTGCAGGCTCTTGTTCATCGCTGGCAAAAACACATAGATAACGGTGGTGACTTTGTTGAAAACAATGCCTTGTAGGTGGGAATTTGCTCCATCAAATAGTGTTATTGTGCTCTTAGTAACTGTTGTAGTTTCCACATAAATAAATGGGAGGCATTACTTACAGAGTAACCTACATATATACACACATTACTATCATAACTAGTATTTTTCCTTTTTTGTCTTAGTAAATATTTTTTATCTCAACTTCGTGGTTTTCTTTATTCCAATTTTTTCCCCCACCCCACAAGGAGGGGGAGAACAGCTGGGTGGTGCTTAGCCACCTGCCAGCTTAAATGACAACACTCACCTTTACAGTGCAACTAAATATGGTAACTGCAGAAATATTTAGACACACATACATTACCAGCATATATTTATGCGATTTAAACCTCTGAGAGCTAAAACAGCATTAGCTAAAGGAAGAATTAGCATAGTACTGATGTGTAAGTGATAAGATACAATTTCAGATGCATAACCTGACTGCTAGCTATCTGTTCCTCTATGGCATCCTCTCCCAGGAGAACAGTTTGCTTGGAATATATGAAACTGGAAGGTATGAAAGGCAATAATCCTACACTGGCATGAAGGGGTACGTGAGAGTCTAGAAATTCCTTTTCTTTGGTCCTTGCTATGACTGATTAAAATTATTCCCACATTAACCAGCTGCAAGGTAGCAGATAGCAGCGTGACCTCCCAGTCTGAATAAGCATACCCACTTACTAGGAGAATAAGCTACTGTCTGAAGCACCATTTATCTTGGGGGGAGAAAAGCAGCAACACAAACATGAAAAAAGGAACTGATTTATGTCAGAATTAGCCTGTCTCACTAAACAGCAGAATTCATCATTAAAAAACACTGAATCTATGCTTCACTGGGCCAGCTGTCTCAGCTTTCAGTCAAAAACAAAGCAAAAAGTGAGCTGAGAGTCAGCAATACTTCTTGCTGTCAACAAGACAGTAGGAACATGAAAGTAGTCAGAACTGGATATTAACTGCGAATTTTGGCAGCTATTGAAGGTTATCCTCCTACCCCTGAAGTAGAGGGGGCTTTCATTAAACAAAGAGACAAATCACAATGCCCGCAAGATTTCTAATTTGACTCATTCCAAGAAGTATTTGAACAGTAATTGAAACTCACAAATTTATTTGCTTGAAAAGCAAACTTTATTCACTTACAAAAAGGAGATACTGCAACATTTCCATATATTTATGCGCTATAACATGCTTTGAAAAACCTGAGCAGTTATTTTTTTCTGACAGCAATCAAGACACTGGCTAGAATCTGAAACAGACCACCACACCTAAGCATACTAACTATGAGCAATTATTTTTCATCATTTACTATGCTTTCCTCATGCCACTCTAATATATTCTAGCCAGCGCACAGCAAAACCTATTCCTTCATTTTTTGATGTTACATCTGCAGTAAATACATTCTCTCTTGGTGCTGCCAACAGCAGCTTCAGGTAGTAGCGTACAGCTCTGAACTCACTGTAGCTATGAACTTAGTGTATATCTCTGGTTTGACAACTCAGCCCCAGAACTGACTGGAGTCAGCAGTAAGAAACAGAACCTTGGTTCTCCCAAATGGGCACACTGATTACAGCCTATTCCTTCCATCCAAGGGGGGCAGAGATTAGAACAATCCAAACTTTCAAATTTAGGGAAAAAGAGCAGAAAGATCTAATAGTCTATCTACTAAGGAGAATATCCCTATAGAGCAGGGAATGCAAAACTAAGGGCTGGTTACTAGATAACCTGTTAAACATCTGTATCCGAATGCATACTTTTCAGCCAAAGTCTAGGCTGGAGCTTGTTAAATCAGCTCCACAGAAATTAAACCACAGGAAAAGTAACTCCCCAGAACAAATTTCTCTTCTTCACATTTTCAATCTGACATATAACTTGGTATAGCTGATTATTTGTTCATAATACTTTAACATCACTTACCAGACACCATTTCATCAAAACTGGATTTAGCTTCTGGGTGCCTCAGCAGTGACTTGGGTGTCAAAATGATTAACTGTAAAACAAAAAAATGATTCCAGCACTGAGGAGCAGCTTTATCTACATTATTATTTGCAATATTCTTAACAATGTTCATACAAAAGACACAAACTGAAAATACTATAAATCAAATTAATATGAATAGCAAACAGTAAATTTTTGTGGCTTTTTTCCTGTTTTGAAAGCCTGTGGAGTTTAGTAATTATTCCAAAGATTTGGGTAATTCACTCTCTATAAGGATTCTCGAAAACCACTGCTTTATGCCTCTCTTTAAGAATAAAATCAAATCACAAGCCACGAACCAGTAAAATATCCCGTAGTTCTATCTTAGTCTTCAAGTTATAAAGAAGCCCAAATGGCTTCAAAAGTTAACAGAGCTTTCTCCAAAAATCTGTGTTTGAGCAGCCATGCCTGAAATCGGCCAGCCTCTAAAAGGATTCATGATAACTGGCCTTGAAAGGAAGAAATAATTGCAATTCTATCCAATTTTAGCTATAAGCAACATCTATAAAGGTTAAAAATCTCAGAGTGATGGAGCATTTTGGTCAACTCTTCCATGTGAGACCACCTGGGAGGATGTATTCTGGGGAAACCCAAGCTGAGCTTCCAGGTTTTCTCTTGCTGTTCCATTAGCCACTACTACAGACACAGTAATGCACTGACACAAACTACACTGCCTTACACTACATGGTTATCTCAGTCTAAGCACAGACATAATTGCACTCGTGAATTCTCCATAATAAGTAGAGAAGAACGCCTCCAGAAGAGCAGAGGGAAATGGTCTGGCACTGGAGTGGAGAGAGCACTATGACTCCAAACACAAAGAGCCTGTTTTAAAGATGGCAATCAGTGCTTACACAAATAGACACAGGTTTTTTGAAGTACAAGCAATTACACATGCAGGTTGTAGTTATGCAACCTGTTAGCTATGCAGTGTCTTGACAAACCCATCTCATGCACTGCACAGTCATAAAGCTGAAAATACAGTTTTAGACTTCTAGTGAGAGTTAAGTTTCGCTCCACCAAACTGCACACCTTTAACCTGTGTGCAATTAAGGCTTTTCACCTTTGGTTTTCCTTTCACCAGTACGGCATATGCAAACAAAGATCCCTTCTTTACACAACAGTTAATACACTCAGAGTAATCAAGTCCATTAGAGTAACTCTACCGGTTTTCTGAATGGCAGCAAGATCTGTCTTCTGAGGACATGAAAGTAGTTGGCTGGAGTTGAACAATTCACCACAATCCAGTTGCATTCATACAGCTGAGAAACTTCAAACTGTTCGCTAAACTCCTGAGAGAGATATTAAAGCCATTAGAAAAACGTCTAAAAAAGATCAGGAAAAAAAAAAGCTTGAAAGTCACCTTTCTATTTCTGACTCTCACCAACTCCTTTCTCAGAAAACTCAAACAGCAGAGCTCTGTTGAGATTATATTATTAGCTTGGGAAGCATCCCTACGAAACACTCTTCTGTTTTTACTTCTTCCTGGAACTATATAAAAATAAAGGCAAAACATTTCCTTTAATTTCAGCAAGCTGGGAAGTCCAGGAAGAAAAGGTGAGGAGAACTGGGACTTCAGTAGATCTAAGGCACAAAATAGAGCCTCTCTGAAAGATTTAGAACAGTAATTCAATTTTTGAGAGTATAGTTAACCCTCTCCCTTTTTTTTTTTAGTAGGTGTCCTGTCCTCATCTTAGTACACAAACTTCATATTTTGTATTTATTTTATACATATATATGTTTTATATACATATACAAATGCACATATGGATATAGGTAAGCATTTAGGTAGGTATAATAATCTCTATATAGACTGATACAGCATCTAACACAATGATGTCCTCGTTCATGTTACGAATTCTTATTTAGCTCCTATGACGATATTTACAACTTCCTTATTATGTGCAATTAAATTTGTCCTTAAATGTACTGAGTCAAACAGGTCTTTATTCTGTCAGTACGCTGGCAAAAATCACCTTTACATGAAAAGGAACATTGCTTTGGAATTATCATTACCCCAAAGGTAACAAAATCAGGGCTGAAATTGAAATGCATACATTTATTTTTCAATTGATGAGCTTTTCAATTAATTTTTAACAGTGCTTCTTAGAAAACGCACAGTGGGAAGTGGATGCCTGTAGAGTTATGTACTTTATCTGTAGAAATGAATGATCAAACTATGAAGGTCTGGGCTGAATTAAATTTAGAAGCTGGCCCTACTTTCATGCTCCTGGCAGTACAATTTAGCTCCAGTGCAAAAAGCCAGTAGTTTCACACGGCCTCCTTTAGAAATTTGCTAGAGACACTTATTTGCAGTATGCACAGCAATACATACAAGCAGAATCACTGGCCCTGAGGAACAGCCATAAAGAGATCATGCTGCCAGAGATTAATTGTATATGATCTCATCTTTGAAATGAAACAGCCTAGACTGCACACTCCCATTATTTTTACTGGGATCAAGTTAATGTTACATTAACTCTTGCAGTTAAATCTCATCCCACTTCCTAGCCAAAAAAAGGATGATTCAGGTTAAAAAAAAAAAGTAACTCAGATTTTTTTCTTCTGTGGCAAATAACAGAGCACTATTTGTGGCAATAAAATGATTTTTCTGATGATGAAGCCAACAAAACCTGGGTCAAAATAAATCTCTGAAAAGTGAAGAGCAGAAAAAAAGAACAGGGCTTCTGACAAATCTACTTACTGGATAAGCATCAGAATCGTCATTGCTCATCTGCAGAAACCTTTCAGGCCTGGCTGATGAATGCTCTGGACCCTGGTAATCACATCATTTAAAACAACATGAAAAAGCCAAATCAGCAGTTAGACATCAGTTTAGACCACTCTGCTTAAGTACTTCCATTCACCCTTGCAGCTCTGCACCAGGCTGCACATCTGCCCCCAGATCGCTGGTAGCGGCAGCGAGGAGACGAAGGAAACACTGAGGGACTGCAATACTTTGTTTCCCATAGAACACTTTCATAGGAGAAGACTAGGTTTCAATGGATTTCCAATGCCTTTAACTGTGAAAGTGCAGTAGGACCACCTGGAATTAAAAATAAAACCTTGCTAGCGCTGGGCAAAAATGAGCAGGAGGAAAGTCAGGAGGAGAAACGCTGTGCTTTAGCATACTGTAGTGTTTCTCACTTCTTTGGGGGCAAACTGCACCTGCATGCAAAGTTAGCTGCTGACAGTCTTTGCTATATTAGCAACCAACGTAGGCTCAGGATCTCTCTCTTAGCATTGTTCAGTGATCAGTACAGGACAAGATAGCCTTAATGAATGCTTCAGCTAAAACAGATCAAAATGCATGTAAGCATTATCTGCCAAATTAGCCTGTGATTAATTACTGCCTCAAGAGGTATTTTACATTCTGTCAAAGTACTGTACTCACATCTTCTTTCTCACTAGAAGTACCCAAGGTAATTTCTTTTAACACACAAATATTGTTAGATCCATTTTTTACTAGCAAAAAGTGCATGTTGATCATGGACAGTGTCAGGAATAAGTGGTGTAATGGAATGTTATCTCCCCTCTCACATCCTCATTTGTAATGGATAAGAGAAAGCTGTGAGGAGGAGAATGCAGTGTGCTTTTTTGCTTATCACTAATGCCAGCAGTCTTTGCTTGTTCAGTTACTGAACAGTAACTGTTAGGACAGACTTTCATTTTGGAGACAGTCTCCAAGTATTTTAACCTGAAGACAAACTATTACACCTCTCAACTCTCTCCACAGCTTCTAAGCTAATGATGCTTTTTTCTTTGTGTGTCTGTCTGTTATCATAACTCCCTGTGTCCAAACATTAATGCATGCTCTTCAAAATCATGACTATGACAGCTAGTAGTTTACTTTGATTCAACACGATTCTCTCTGCTTTCAAGCACAGGATTCACTCCAAGCACTAACAGAATACAAAGGAAAAAAACAGTTTCTTCACTGGAAACGTACGAGCAACACAAACAGCCATGAACTGTATCCTGCACAAGTACTGTTGAAGTCTGTCTCCCCTTCTGAGATGCTAAATAATGCAGTTATAGATGTGTTAGGGCTTGTGAATAAGAAGCAGAAAAAACATGGTACAGATTAACAGTCTAATATTGCTGTACCACTGCTTTACTTGTCTATTTGCTATAAAACTATAAAATCCTATACCAAGTACAGTCTTAACACATACAAAAACACTGCTTCACAACCAAACTGAATGGAGAATGCTGGAAGCTGAGATGTTACTAAAAAAACAATTATAGGAGTGGCATGGGAGGCTTCCCTCACACATCCACGTTGCCCCAGCAACAACCTGAATCCAGAGCCTCAGTGTTCACATCCATCTTTGATTTCTCTGCTGACACTGCCAGTCAGATTGCCAGCGACAGCTATGTGGGATGGAGTAGGGTTTATTTCTATTGTGACCACTTCTCTGGTGAGACCTATACAGAATCCATTAGCTACTTTCAGATGAGCCCCCCAGGAGCCATTTGGCAGCCAGAGTCTTTCAATCACAGCCAACTTGCCTGTGCACGCATGACCTAGAGGTGAAGGGATCCATATCCCATTACGAACCCTTCCCCAAATCATTCTGTCCCCAACACTGTAGTTAGAGAGAATAGCACTCCTGTAATGGAAAGCTCCTCTTGAGAACGCAACAGATTTCAACAGCCTGGTGGGATTCTTAAATATTCTAAAAACACCTGACAGTAACAGCAAAGTAAGAATGTTTCAGAAGTGCTGGGCAAGTCTTAGCTGCCAAGTGGCTATGAGAAAAGAAAGACTAATGTACTGTAAGTAGCAGAGAACCAACTCCTCTCAGCTGAGTGCTTCTCTGCAGAGGACCATTCTTCCTGCTGAGGGCACATTCAGGCTGTCCCTCCTGATTCATTTAAAAAAAGAAAAAAGATATGTATTTATCAAATCTCTTGTGAAATGCACTAGACCTTTCATTTCACACACACAAATGGGAATGAAAAGCCATTCGTAGGATATGAATGCAACCCAGCATTTCAGGACAGGATTATAATTGAATGGAAATAAAACTAAATTGTTTGTGAGAATGGAATGAAGCAGTTTGTAGTAAAAATGCTCCAGATCCTTTCACTGACAGAGACAGCTGCTGCAGCATATGATGCTTTTCTTAACAAAAAACTAGAAATATATGTGTCAATTCACAGATGTCAATATATTGGAAGAGAAAGTTATCCCAGCCTCTTATGATATATATATAATCTTTAAAAATAATTTTAAACATTTGAAAAAGTCTACCACTGATAAGAACTTCATGTACATTATACACAGAGCCTATGCTCCTTCCCTCTAAGACATGGTACATTTCCTACTGCTAGCCACCAGAGAAGAGAGTCAACTGCTCTAAGAAGCATTTTCCTTTCCAGAAAATGGATAATTTCTTATCAAAGTTACTTAATGTCAATGATTTTTGACGAAGCTTTAAAATTTTGCATCATTTCATTACAAGTGAATTTAGTACAGTTTACAGAGACATGCTTCATGCAAAATAAAACTAAGCACTGCTAGACACACACATTTTTTTTACTGTACACTAAGAATCCAGCTTTCTAAAGAGGTAATTTCTTAGAGAGAGAGAATGCACAGCAAAATCAGAAAACTGTTCTTAGTATTCATGTGCTGCTATCCATTAACACATTAAATTTGCCGTATCACATGGAAAAAGTGGTACACAGCACAACACAGAACACCACGCTAAGCACTCAGAAATATTTCTCCATTTTCTCTAGTTCTCACTGATCCATCTATCCAACTTTATCTTTGTAGCAATGAAGCAGTCCAACACATAAGTAGCTTCTCCTCCTGCTCCATCTTGATATCACCACAGGATCCCCACAACGCTGGTGGGTTTTACAGACAGAGAAATGGAGTTGGGATGGAGTTATTTTTCCTCACAGTAGCCCAATACAGTGCTGTGCTCTGTTCCTGTGGTTAGGACAGCATTGATAACATGACAGAGTATTTTGGCTGCTGCTGAGTAGTGCTGGCACTGCACCAAAACTCTCTCCAAACCCCTTAAAGCCAGTAGGTTTGGAGTGGGTAAGAAGAGAGGAGGGGAAATGGCCAGGGCAGCTGACCCAAACAAAAAAAAAAAAAGGGAACATTCCATACCATACGACATCACAGCCAAAAAAACTGGCAAAGGGGCTCTCGTTATGAAAACATCTCAAACAATCACTGATGCCCTGGTTCCAAAGATGTAACCAAACATCACTTGCTAATGCGAGGTAGAGAATAATTGCTTTCTTTCTATGTGGCCTCTGCTTTTTTTTCGTCTTTCTTCTTCCTTCTATTTAATTATTCTTATATCAAACCATAAGCTTTTATTTTTATCATTGTTTCTTCCCCTCCTGCTCTTCCTCTGAGAAGGGGAATTGAGGGTGTGGTGGAGGTTAGTTGGCCATCGGTGTGAAATGGTCAGAGGCCCTTACCATTCCTTCCATGCCATGTGGCAAGAGCAGAACAATCCCATTGTGACGAACCCACTTAGCCTGCCCTGAGCTGATGAACTGGTCTATTATACACTGCGCCGTGTTGTGGAAGTCACCAAACTGGGCCTCCCAGCACACCAGGGCATTCGGACTTGCCATAGCGAAGCCAAGTTCAAAACCTAGGAACCAGATAAGTAGGAGAGTTAGAAAAGGAACACCTGATAAGAAAGAAAAGACTTAGAAAAGAAGACTTAAGACTTAGAAAGGAAAGACTTGATGAGAATTCTGTTCATTTCTCTTATAAAATTAAATTAAAAGAAAACCAAAATGACAGCATGAACTGGATTTTTTTTAGTGCTTATATAAATCATGCGGTTTTCAACAGTACCATCAGAAAGATCAGCAAATAACTCTTTTGCAATACTGATTCTAGTCCTTCAAGCATTTCCTCAAACACGTACGTATAATGGAATTTCTAAACAAACAATTAGAACTCCCCCTCAGTTCAGAATTTTGTGCAAAGTTTTCCCAAGAGCTCACTGAGGTAGATACCATCTTCTCCTGTGGAAATCTACTTACAGTCTAAGACTAGTCCAATAACCTAATTTTTTTTATAATGACTTGCACATCCCAGCATAATGCTGTGTTGTTTTTTTTAATTGAGAACTAATGAACATATGATTACAGCAAGTTTAAACAAAGTTGTCCAATTCCACAGGGAAAACCCCCAGCAAAACTAACTAGCTCTTCAGTCATGGTCAGTGTGCAAACTTTCCTGAAAGGTTAGTGGATAGACAATGGCGGGATAAACTAACTGCACAAGAGACGGAGCAACAAGAGCTCCAAATGAGATTGTTTATTCATGGAAATAAAAGTTTTAACATACTGGATTTATAGAGTATAGTATACTCCTTGGTGATTCCAACCCAGCATTTTGTTTACCATCTCCATGGCATGAAATCTTTGAGTCACTCAGCTTCCGGAGTGAACTCTTAACAATCCATCCATGACTCCAGCAGATGTTCATGTTCTCACCAAAAAGAAATGGGTACATTACAAAGCCAAAAGAAGACTGAGAAGTTAGCCAGACTGCCTTTGAGCTTTTACGTCCCTAAGACAGTGCATGGCTTTTGCTGACCATTCCTTTGGCCTAACTGCTTGAATGGCCTTGCTTATACAAAATATTTTATATCTCTGTTCTCCTTATTTGTGTGAATCTATTGTTTTCAGCACATTGCAAACAGTAGAAAAAATTTACACAATGCATGTTCCCAAAGGTATCTGAAAAACAGATTTCCCTAGGTAGGGTAGAATCCCATTCTAATTTTACGCAAGCATTAAGAGACCATTTCTACTGATTGGGTGACATGGTTGAAAAAATATGCAATATGTTCAAGGCTTATTTGTGCATATGCTGCTCTCTGTAAGAATGGGGTAGTCTAGGTTTTAGAGAAGAAAAATTTGAGGTCCTGACTTCAAATCATCAATAACCACACAGTGCTTTTAGAAGAGTATGGAGTTATATGCGAATTCAAAACTTGGTCAAAGTATACACACAATTCTGTTTCATATAGTGAAATCACCCCTAACATTTCGTATGGAAAAAGAAGTGCCATTTCTCACTACCTATCTGGTTGCTCACTTCGTGCTAATAACCTCTAGCAGGTGATGCTGTCCCAGGTGAGGCTGTATTAAAAGCTGTGATTCTAACATGGATACCTTTTGCAAGCTTTCTGACAGCCATAAAAATAGTTGGGAAAGGATACCCAAATGTAATCTATACTTTCTGATTAATATATTGAAATCAATGCTACAAGAACTACTATTTCATTAAACATGCATCCGTAGTGTACACATCTTTGGTATCTCAGAACTCACTTTCCACCATGCAGATTACATTGAGAGTTCTTAACATTAAAGACTTTTCGACCAGCAATTACAGCAATCACTACGAAGTTTACCAAGAATTACTACTTCTAGCTGCATATGCTGAAAACTATTAAAAGAGCAAGATCTGAAGTGCTAAATATATAGATATAAAAAATTATTTCTGCAAAGATGTCTAGACAGCTGCAATATAAGCAGCTCAGTACAGGGCAAAGTGCTTTACCTGAAGAGGATTTTTTGGGGGTACCAGATGGATCCAGGTCAGGGAAGATGACTGCAGCTAGAAAGACTTCACAGTTCTAAAGATGAAATGGGAACTGAGGGGGAGCAGGTTCCTACCCAGGCCCTTTAAGAGGGCTTAACTTCAGACAAGACTAAAGAGTTAAAAGACAAGTGCAGCACTGACTTGTCTGGTTGTGTCTGCAGAGCCCAGAACTGAACATTTCTTCACAATCCTATGCAAACTTTGTGATTGTAAAGGATTAATTCTTACATAATTAGACACCCAGAGAACAGGCTTAAGCTAAGAGGAAACCTGCCAAGACAATCAGGCTCAGGATTGCAAAGAAGAAAAGGTGAAGAATCTGCACCACCCAAAACGTGGTGGAGAGCCTCCAGCCAGCTCCTTAACTCCCAGCAGCCTCTCAGGACTGGGAGCGTATCAGGGCACAGGGGACCAGGACCCAACACAGCACTTTGGTAATCTTCTGAACAGAGAGGAAGACACAAAAGAAAAATATACAGCACTTGACTAAGGTTGCAAAACTAACGTTTTAACTGTTGAAGTTCATTAAGGTCCCTAGATGACAGGCATAGCAGAAATGCTTGTTTCTATTAGGCCAGTTCCTGCTGTGCTCCCTTACTGTTTTGTCACTCTGGCAGAGAAAGAGGTGGTTTCAAGCAAAGTGGCAGCTTACACAGCATAATACACTGTGTTTTTCCCCCCTAGCACTTTGCATCATTGTCATAAGAACTGTAGTTTTTCCAGCTGGCATAAGTAAGGCCGCAGCTTACCTCAGTATGATTGCAAAAGGATTCAAGGCATGAGTGTTAACTAATGGCTATAGATGGCTTGTCAATGCAGGGATAAAACGGCAGAATGAGAGAAGTTATGAAGACAAGTATATGCTATGCTTATTGCAAAATCCAAGCACAGGGACTAACACAGGTACACTCATCTCTCAAAACATGAGCACAGTCCAGGACAAATTTAAGTTAATACTGATCTGGTGGCTGACTCTATAGAACAGAAAGACTTCTGCCTTGGAGCTCCATGTAGGTGCTGCTGAGAACCTGTTCCTTGGTTACTAAGTACTTTCCTATTTCCCAACACCATTTCCAACAGACAACAATATTTGTTAGTCCTAACAAAAAAAAAAGCGTTGTTCTGAATGAGCAGTAACATTACACATTCCATCCTAGCAGTGTATTGCAAAAAAAAGTTTTAAACAATACCTGTCCTTTTTCCTTTGTCTTGTATTTCAAACATTAACTCCCCCTGGAAAAAGCTGCACACCAGTGCTGAGCTATGCACTAGTTCCAAGCCTATCATGCTTGGACATTCTCTGGAAGTTCCCAGTATAGGACATGACAGCCTGAGACCTTTCAAAGCCAGTGATGAACCTGCCAGAGAGAACTGCTCCTCCAGGATGGAGAATCAACAACACACAAGTCATTTTGAGGGTGGTAAAGAAAGAGAGGAGATCCTTACACATATTTTAAAAATGCTGAGACACTACATACAGCACCTGTTAGTTCAGCATTTCTATCTTGATTAGCAAATAACTGCAGAGAGACTTCTTAGATTAAATGACTTCATACAACCACTGCTTATTCTCCCAGACGTTCTGTTTCAATGAAAGGAAAAATATATAGCTGGACGAGAGGACACACAACTAAATTGTAATAATCTGGAAATAGCTAAGAACAGTAGACATAGGACGTCTAACTGAGTTCTTAGAGGTTGTTAAGAACTCTGATTTAATGCCCCAATATAAACACTTCATTGCTTCCTGTATACAAAACATAAGCAATTGTTTGAGCTATAATAAGACCGCCTTTGTATTCTAAGAGGAAACAATCTTGTTAGAGTACTATTTTTAATGGAGTGGTTACACTCCAGGAGTTCCTAACTAGCTCAACAGTAACTTGGTGCAAAGCTCACAGCTCTGAATGGCTGCCAGCTCTTGGCTTACCCATCTTCCAAGGAAATAATCTGCAGTTTTATCATGCTGAGCTGTTCAATCCATTAGGTCAATTTTCACTTTCCTTTTGTTTCTGTGCATTAAAGCTATTCCCAACATGCCTCTGAGGTACTGCATGTTTACACAGTCATAAATTAAAATCTTAGCACTGCTGTTGCTTTGCATCCTCCTACAAATACTTTAGAACACCTAACTGCAAACTATTTCTGTGTAACAGAAGTAGCAGGTTGAGAAAAATAAAATTGTTGGTTTTTTCCTCTGTTTTACTACTCATGAAAAATCAACTCCTTGAACTGCAAACATTCACTCACTCTTCCAGATACTAAAACCACGATGATACCAGCTGGACAGATAACAATTCTAATGTCTCTTCTAGTTAAGCATTCAGTTAGTGGAGCTATGTTCACACGCTGACTGTGTATCTTGCACTGTCTCTGTACAGATGCAGTACACAAATATAAACATATCTGTGAAGGCTCATATGCAAAAGTTAGCAAGGGAGCACAAACTTAATTATAAACTCATTTCAATGAGCAGTTTTAGTAAAATAATAATCACTTACCAACTGTTTCTGCCGACTTAATGCCCTTTACTGATACAGAAGATCTCATACATGAGGGATTAAAGTTCTTAGCAATTAAAAATATCAGTATTGTTAGCTTTTAGGAACCTTTTATCACATCTCCTGAAGCAGAACCGCACAGAAATGGTATACTCCTGATTTCAGTGTAAAAACAAACCTAAATACTGTTTTGAATTTCTTGCAATAAGAATTAACCTTCATATCACATCAACACTAGGCTTCCTAGATCAATCGAGATGTAATTTTTGGAGCAAAATCACAATTCAGTTGTACTCAGACGTCTGTCACTTTCAAATTTGGATACATGATCTCAAACCACAACCCACTTACCCATAATACTTGCAGCACCACTGTAAACACACTCAAATTAAGAAACCCCTGGCCAAAAATATGAGAAACAGTACGAAATTGGAAACAAAAAAATAAAAAAAAAATCTGAAATTAAATTTTTGCTTTCTATCTGTGCCAAACTCTTCTCATCTTTGTACATATCCTTTCTTGCATTCTCCCATTTAGTTTTAACATAATGTAAATATTATATACTAGTAAAAAAACATATAAAATATTATATACTAGTTCAAAGAGATATAAAGTTCAAAGTTCTCCTCATGCCATTTCTGCCTAGGAGCTAAGAAAAATACCTTAAAATCTCACTTTGTCAGCCCATGCTTCAACCCTACAGTTTTAAACCATTTTAACTTTAGTATTATTAGCAACAGGTAATATGGAGCGTATGCAAAAATGATTATGTGGTCAAATATTTCTGGAACCCTGAAGGAAGCAGTTATGAATTACCATCTTTACAACAATGTTTCATCTTTTTCATTCATACTAGTTATGAAATGGGTATGAAATTGTATTTCATTATTTATCTATAGAATCAATAACATTTTTTTTTAATAAGTTATTAGATCCATTTCTTCTGTGCTCCACATTCCTCTTGCCATCCTTCTCATGTCAAAAGGAGGTTATCCATTCACAAATTAAAATGTCTGTCCAGTACCAACAACATACTCCACTATGATTAATGCCACCTGTAATGAGGATTTGTTTTCTCAATATAAGACATTCAATACAGTGGTGAAGGGCCTGCAGCATCTCTCCTATGAAGAAAGGCTAAGTGAACTGGGTCTGTTTAGCCTTGATAAAAAAAGACTGAGAGGGGACCTGATCCAGGTCTATAAATATCTAAGGTGTGGGGGGCAAAGTGGCGAGGCCAGACTCTTTTCAGCAGTGTGTGGAGACAGGACAAGGGGAAACAGCCAGAAACTGGAGCATAGGAAGTTCCACACCAGTGTGCGCAAGAACTTCTTTACGGTGAGGGTGACGGAGCACTGGAACAGGCTGCCCAGGGGGGTTGTGGAGTCTCCTTCTCTGGAGATATTCAAGACCCGCCTGGACGCCCACCTGTGCGACCTGGTGTAGGGAACTGCTTTGGCAGGGGGGTTGGACTCGATGATCTCTGGAGGTCCCTTCCAACCCCTACGATTCTGTGATTCTGTAATACAGCACTTCAGATAAGGCTAGGCTAGATTTTTGCATATGGGCTACAAAGTGTTTTTAATTTTGCTGACAGTTCCTCCCCTTTTGTTAAAGTGTTAGGTATGTGTTCCAGTGCTGCCAAGATCAACCACAACAGATGGATACTTTCAACTGAAATTCACAATGGTGGAAAGTGAAGATGCTTTTTTAAGAGATGCCAGAACATGAGAGGGAGAGCTTTGATATAGTTTCATATACAACTCTTTCACAGCCTTTCCCTACACTCTCTTCATTGCTGAGCTCTAAACATCTTGCTCAGTGAAATTCATCCTCTGTCACTGCTACGTGATTTCCTGTTAAATACTAATAAGATCAATGCTACCATTTTGTGTAATGTTTCCAGCAGAAGTTATTTCAGTCTCCCAGTTTACATTTTTTAAGTACATACAGGTTCTAAGCGGTCTAAGCAAATAGGTGTACCATTGGGAAAAAGTAGAAAGTTCTGCACTAAAAGCACATTGAAAACTACATATCCATATGCCTCATACTAGCGACAACATATTCAAAAATTTAAAAAAAAAGATTTGAAGGTATCCCATCTCTTCTTTAATTTATGCTAAAATTAGAAACAAGAGACCAACCATAGCACACTATAGGAAAAAAAAAAGCTCAAAGCTTATAGAATCACACAATGGCCTGGGTTGAAAAGGACCACAATGATCATCTACTTTCAACCCCCCTGCTACGTGCAGGGTCGCCAACCACCAGACTAGGCTGCCCAGAGCCACATCCAGCCTGGCCTTGAATGCCTCCAAGAGATGGGGCATCCACAAACAGTATCACACAATTTTTATAAACCCTTTAAGAAAATAACAAGGTAAGTGTAGTGTAGAATAACCCCTTCAGGGAGAAGGGCCGGAGGGGAAATCAGCATCTGGACTGGATTTTACATCCCTGTTTTGTACTTCCTTGCTCACAGCTGAATCAAAACTGGTATGGATGCAGTAAAACTGAAATACAACAAAAGCGAAGTTTGTTTTTGAATGTCACTAGCAGAGGGAGCCATTTATTTATTTTAAAGGTTGGCAAATTCAAGCAGCAACGCAAAATTTGGTAGGCCAAGAGGCTTAACTGCTTTACAGCAAAATCTGAAAAAAAAAATCCTCTAAATTAGCACTCATCAATTCCCACATCTTGAGACCTATTTAAACATAAGCAAGTCTCAGATAGTTACCCCAAGACATACCTAATACACCATATTCGGAAAGGGAGCTGTTGCACACAGTATAGGGGGCCTGCTGCTCCCAGAGGTGGTTCATGGGAACACATGTTCTTTTGTCAACTTCTTGATCATGAAGCACATGATGGCGATGGCTGCAAAGAGTTGTTGAAATCTGTTAGCTAAGAACACTTTGGGTTTTAACAGTGCTATTTTCAAAGATAAACTTTCAAAGCTACATTCTAAAAAGTATGCATGCAACAGTTATCTCTGGTTTAGATAACACACTAGTTTGGTTGAAAACTAGCAATGTGATCGTCTAAATACAATTACTGCACCATACAGACTTTCACTGATTATTCAAGACTGTTCTCCAGCACTCAAGGAAATTCAAAATACATCATTGCAAGTAGAACAGGGAGGGCAGTGAGGTGGAGGCAGGGGGTCATTACACAAGGTTTTAGACTGATAGAAATCAAAAATCAAATGGAAAAAATATTAGTAGAACATTTTACTCTCCTTTGTGGAAAATGTCATTAATCTTTTCCTTAGGACAATTCTTTACCTTTCTCACAAAAAAATAATCTAATCTAGTCTGAGCACCAACACTTGAAACAGTTTCATCTTCTCTCCGGCTATTTCCATTTACACCTCTTACAGTCCTCTGGAACACCATTAATCAGCATTAGAATGGGGCACCAAGGAGCGCTATCAAAACAGAGATGACTGAAGTAATTACTGCAATCCATTAACTCTCTGAGCAGACTAACTGAGTGAATCACACCAATATGTCCAGCTTTATGACTGCTAACAGAAGGACAGTTATTATACTAGTAACAACTACTGTGTTGTATAGCTGCCAATAGCGAACTGAAGACCGAGTCCTTTTGTGTTTCCCTTTGCTACAATGAATGCTAGCAGAAGAGCTCTGAAATCTATCTAGAAGTCAACAAAATAAAACCAGGAAAAGACAGAGACTCAGAAGCTTAACACAGAGAGAGGTAGAAAGGAGAAAATACACAAGAACTGCTGTTATAGAAGAAATAATTGTGAAACTATCGTTTTGATTCTGTCATTCAGACAAAGACAAAACGTGTAGTCAAGAGATAAGCTTCTTGAACGTTAAGTTGTATTTCCTCAGCAAAGGCTGATTACAGTGAGCATAGGTGGATAGCCAGGTTGCTCCGAAAATAATGCTTCCTTATTTATTTCCAGGGAAATGACAACAGACACAAAGAGCTCAATAACACTGCTTGAGAGAGCAAATTCTCAAGTAAAAAACACTGTTTTTCAACATAGTTACCACCATTAGCTGTGCATTTTCGACAGTGATGAACAAGAGCTCTTCATTTCATGGTGTGACAGTTGTGCATGGCCAACCATAGCACAGCTTGTCTTTCATATCAATGTCACTGCTGCTGAAATGCACCACCCACTGCCTCACTGTGCTAACATCCACTATTGGGTCTCTAAAACATTCTGCAAGTATCAACAAGTGTCAATGGGTGCCATTTTTTCCACGTGGAGGAATTCAATTCCACACGTTTGTTTTATACACACTTCATGTCAGACGCCTTTTTGTCAGACTGTCCCTCTACTGCCATCTGTTGCACAGCAACAAAACGTAATGACATGTTGGTGGAAAGGTTCAACCCCTACTGCCCTACCACCACCATTTGCCTCTAAGATTGTGGGTCAATATAATAAAATAGGAGGCATTACTTTCAGAGCAGCCCTTGTATATAGACATGCAAGTCACATTTTGCTACTGTAACACAGTTGTCAGTTTGCTGACATCAGACTGGTACAGAATCAAGTCTCATTACATGAATACCTTTTTAATTCTTTTTTAAAGGCTGAAGAATAAAATCCAGGTAGGACACTAATTTTCAGGTGGTCTTTGTCAGTCAAAATAGCTTTTATTTGTAACATTTGTTTTGTGTTATCTCTGCATTCCCGTGAGTGCATAACTACTGTCATCCTAAACGCTGAGAAAATCTGGACAGTAGGTCTGGAAAATCCTCTTCCACCAGTTAGAGAACTGGGAATACAAAGAATCAGTCTTAAGACAAGTCTATAGGAGTGCTTAACTAAGCACTCACCAGAATTAGGTAGTTAGCTCGCTGAACAATAAACGTGCATTCCTCCCCCTGGAAGTGCTTGCCATTTACAAGACCCTGGTACTGAAATCAGGGATGAGGAGAAACTGGCAGGATGAGAGAAGGGAATCTCCGGGTTTTCAGCTTTGTTTTGTTGTCTTGTCTGAAGAATTTTGTTTAACTGCCATTAGAATGTGAGCGGAAAAAAAGAAGCCCAGTGACTGGATACCAAATGAAGCTCAGCACAGAAACAGAATGCTGCACTGCATGACAGAAGTCAGGCACCAAGATTTCTTTTTTTCCCTGCAAGCATTCACAATTAAGTTTAGCGAAGCTGTTAGTTAACTCACCCCCAACAACAGGCTTCGCATCAAAGGGTTCAATTAAATACATCATTAAGATTTTACTCCGTGGAGAGGCAGGTAAGGCAGCAGAACTGTATATGTTTTATCAAGTGATGAGATTTACCATTCATTCATGCTCCACGGTCTTTAAGAGTCTCAGTACAAAGGATCTTGTTTCATTTAGAAGAGGCTTGCCAACTGGCAAGATATTTGTTCACAGGATAGTGGAGTTTCAAGAAGCCACCACCAGAGCAGTATTTAAAGACTTCAGGATTTGTAGCAGCAAATGCCCTTCTCTTACTTGTCAGCAATTGGGTGGATTGTAGCAGAATTTTTACTTGAAAAGTAGGAAGAAATAATTTCTGCTTTTCAGTCAGATAAGGAAGAGAATATCTAAAAACAGTTACTCATTTATTCTACCTTAAATATTATTCTTTGAAATGCTCCATTTACAGACACAGGAGATCAACTGCTAGAATCTATGACATTAAGACTGATGTTGAATAGTCTCAGCTTCCCTCTTTCCTCAAAAGACCGTATTGTTTAAAAACTGCTAACACGTTTCTTGAAGTATGGGACAACTTTTAACAGTTATCTCAGTACTCACCTAAAAGTACCCCTCTCTACATCCTGTCCACTCAATCGGACGTGAATCCCTTCTTTCAGAAAAGAGCCAAAAGCCATGTATTCTGCCATGGCCCAGTCAACAACCCTGTTCTTGGTCATTTCCAAGCGGGCTCTCAAAATCCGGGAGAGTCCTATTAGAATAAAGATCAAAAATCAGTGGATCTACTTCAGAGATATTTGACATTTACATTACATTCACCATTTTCCCCACTGGCTACAGGATGCTGGAACAGGAGAACTCATCAGAAGAACTCAAAGCTTGCTGCTTTTAGTCTTAGTTGCTGATCCACTGTCTTCATGAAATGCAGAAGAGCTGAAGTCAAGTTAAAACGACATTCACTTTGTAGACCATATTAGTTCTTCTAGGTCTGAACTGCTGGCAAGTAAAATAACTTGTTTCCTAAGCAAAGGTTAATACCTTGTTTGTACCTTGTTCCATCAGAAGAAAATAAGACTGGCTGCCAGAAACTACTGAGAATAATTAGAATGACTCATGGTCAGGTACTTCTTCCTAAACATTTTCACATATCTACCACCAAGTTGTAAAAGACTGAAAATGTCATCTGTTGGGTTCTTCTGTCTTTCTCACTCTCATTTTTTCTTGGCATTTGTCTTATAGAATTCTGGAGGTACTACAAAGAAATGGGCAAAATTAATCAGTATGATTAATATCTTATAAATAGAAAATTGTAGTAGCTGCCAAAGGATTTTCAGATGGTAAGCAAAGGTTGGTTTTAGGGTAAGTTTTTTGTTTGTTTTGCTGTTTTGTTTTTTTAATTGTTGTTGTTTGGTTTGGTTGTTTTTTTGTTTGTTTGGATTTTTTTTACAAGTGAAGATTATACACCGGTGAATCAAAACACAAGTTGCAACACTGCAATTTTTAATGGAAATAAAATACCCTCTGAAGTTGCATACAGGTGTTTCCAGCTGAGGCTAGAGAATTCAGTGTCACTTAACACTGCCTTATTTGGACATTTGCACTGATGCATTTGGCAAGCTATTCTATTTGCTATTTTCCTATTCTTCCCTTCGTTACTTTCCCAATCTTTACAAAAATCACTCTGCTTCCTCTCCATGTAAAACCACTCTCTCAGAATTTGTCTCTATTTAAATAAGGAAATCTCGAAAATTGTCTCTTCCACAGAGTATACAAAAGAACACTTGAGAAAACAAAATCAGCTTCCACTTCTTCCAGAAAGACCAGGAGATATTTTTTCTAGTGGAAGGCCAAAGCAGTCTGAAGGTGCTCTTCCCATTTTTTTTTCCTCTTGTGGCTTTTTAAACTGTTTTTTTTTTAAAAGATTCTAGAAGACCAAAGTTAGAGAATTATTTGCCCACATGGAATAATTATAATGGCAAATAATACTTGCTGTCAAGGTCAAGTTAATAAAGAGAGGCTGATTTTTTAGTTAGAATGCCTAATACTAAATTTTATTGGCTGACTATAGTTTAAAATTACAGCATCACCAACAAAGTGTGCAAATCTGTAGAAGAACTTTAAAACTTCATCTTTAGCTGTATCTGCTCAATAAGCTTACAGTTGATAACTAGTAATGCCCTATTATCATTACTTGTAGCCATGTTTCATACTCCAGAGGAACATAAACACATGGAACATCTTCAGCAGACACTTTAATTCTCAATGGGTGATTCTGGAGATTAAAGAATATCTGGAGATTTTGCCCAGAAAACAAAACAAAACAAAACAAAAAAAATAGCTCTTTCTTTTAATCCTAAGTACATTCCCTAGTCAATAAAAGAAAAAAGATCACTAAAAGCAGTTCCACGTTTCACCAGGGAATGCACGTGTCTTTGCTCCCTGTAGAGCTGTTAGACTTCAACCTGACCAGGAAGTAGAAGAATTTACTCAGAAGTTTGACACAATGCCAGGAGCTCCCCAGTGTGACAGGCACATTTAGCTTTTTACTACAATAGATGCTAAATTCAGAACTGAATCCCTTCAGACCAAGAGTTAAGACTTTTCGAGAAGAAGGCAGATTTATGCTATCAACACTAAATGCTAAGTTGAAAAGAAAACTCTGTCTGAATTTGCCCACGCGGAATTCAAACAGCTGTACTAAAATTATTCTCATAGCATATCAGCAGTGTTGCCAGGCCTGAAAAGATCAAGCTGTATTTCTGAGCAGAAAACTGTCTAACTACAAGAAAAGTGTCTTAATTAACACTGCTTTTAGCATTTGTAAAAACATGAATAGCGCTGAGATGGATACCTTACTTCTCAGTAAGTCTCAGCAATATGCTGCACAGAGGCAGCATTTTTGCAAAAGGACCTGACAAATTAAAGGATTACTAACTTAACGTTACAAAGAGTTTAACCTCCCTCAGAGACGAATCTATTTGAAGGAGGTAGGGAACAGAAGCGGTGTGACACTGAAAGAACAAGAACAAGCAGTGAGAACCTGTGCTTAAAAGCTGTTTGGATGCGGTGCTCCGGGACATGATTTAGCTGTGGGTTGTTAGAGTTAGGACAGTATGGTTAGGTTGCGGTTGGACTTGATGATCTTTGAGGTCTTTTCCAACCTGAGCAATTCCATGATTCTAAACTTAACTGTCACATTCTCCTTTCCCCCTAGGGTAAAAGAGGTGAAATAAAAGTCACAGACATTTTCCTCTTTGGAAAACACCCAATAGCAATTCATTTGCAGAAAAACAAAATCTGAGCAAGAAATACAGCCACTAGAAGAAACAAAGATTCCAGCTGACCTGCATGTATTTTGAAGTCTTTGACTGGCACTGAACTAGCTACATTGCCAATGTGAGTCAGCAGGTCTTCTGAAATGCCAGTAGGAGGACAGGACATGCTCTTGGGTTCTCCATCCACATTAAAGAATCCTGGAAGTAAAGATCTAGTGAGGAGTTCAGGGACTGATTAAGAGATTTCTTCACTTCATACAACTCACGATTAACAGACATTCTAAGTAACAGCCTAAACCTGTTCTTCACCTTTCAAAGGGAGACAACCATATTCCCATTTTCTGCATGACAACAGTACTTAATCTTGAAGGCACAAGATGATCTGCTTTATTTCTACTTTCACTTCTTGTGAAAGAGGTCCAACTGTGTGGGCATAGATAGACAATAAAATGCCTACGACACTTAAATCCCTCCAAAAAGAGGATGAAACATATTTCTTCCCATATTTTCTTCTACTTTTCTAGTGAACTGAAAAGAGGGCTTTTTAAGAGTTAGATCTTACTTTCCACATTTCTTTTTAAGAAACTATCCTCTTTCAAGTTGATCTGGCAGAATGTTTCATTTACTGTTAACATGGGCAAACCAAAGGTTTATTTGAAAGAAATACTGGCTGATAAAGCACTGAAGAGTTCCAGACTTAGGATTCAAAACAGAAGCACAATCACATTAACACCAGGTTATATGAAAGGACCGTCCTTACCAGGCCAAGGTGAATCAAGCCAGTGTTTAATGTGTAGAATCTTATTATCCTTAGATCTAGTATATGCTTCTTCACATATTCTATCATACTTCGCAATTTCTTCCTGTAGAACAAGAGTGTTCTTTTTAAAACATCCTTGCATCTTATAGACAATACCTACCATGCAGTTATTTAACTCCAGAACAAAACTTAGCTAAAATTATGGAAACAATTTCATCTAGGATAAAATTGTCTTCTAGAAAAATGCTTATCCACATAACTCTGATTAAATTATTTAGCTTACTGGACAGAGGAGAGGACTGAGAGACAAAGTGACAAGCAGTACTCTTAAAAGACAGAACTGAATAAAATTTGCAGTCATATTTCTAAGATCAGCATTATCCAGCTCTTACTTCAGGCTGCAGATACTACTAAAGACTAGAAAAGAACCTCTTAGAAAACTAGTCTGATTCTAGCTAAGAATCTGCGAGTCACAGTCATCAGTGGCAACAGATAGAGACCTGTATTCTGAGGGAGAATAAACTGCTCTACAATACCCGCATTTCAATTCAAAACCACATCCAAGTGATTGAACTAGCTCATCTTGGAAGTATCAACAGCAATGTGGACCTTAGTCTGCACAGCAAAATATCCAATCAGGATCCTGAATCCCGTCGACGTCCATGCCAGCACTGGTCCACTCTTAGTGCTATTAAAGATACCTAGTTCTGCATAAACTGTAATCATTCTTAAGAATAATAAAATGCTTTTTAGTTCATCTTCAATACCAGCTTCTCAAAAGATCTTTTGTTTCATCTGCACTCTACATACTCCCTTTCAAAAAAGAGCAAGGCGAAGACCTAACTAGCTCAATAGGGGCACCAGACTCTACGTTTCATCCTTCTGGAACATTTCAAGTTATCTCAGTCTGAACCTAGGTATCTGAATTATTGCAAGGAAATAAAAAGCTTAGAATGTTGGCCTTTTTTTTATTATTATTATTTTTTTGGTGATTACAACTGCCACTTGGTGATGAACATGAAGCTACAGGTTATACCTATGAGCACTCCAACACCATCTTACTGCTGGTTTGGAGATGAAAAATTCCTGTATCTCCAACATCTCCAGACGGTGATGATGCATATCACCACCTTCTACAAATCTGAGAATAGATTATTTTTCTTTTTTTTCCCTCCTATTATTTGTATTAACTATTTCACAGTACTTTCCATTCCTTTGTTATAAAAATATATATATGTACATTTATGTGGAGTTTGTTCCTAATTAGATCATAAGGCAAGTGTTACAGTAACAAATATGACCAAAGTAGCACCTCTGTGGCAATGAGCTTTAAACATTGGTATTTCACATAAAAACGCAAACTGAATTGGATCAGAAAGTGTTAAAGGGTGAAGACTCAATCACAGTAATGAAAGAAAGGTTTGTAAGCAGACAACATGCAATGACAACTGTGTCTTCCTGCTGACAGTTCTGTAAGTTCCTTTTAACTCTATTGATACACTGTACCTCAAACTCCTGCAGTGTTACAGTCCCATCTGCGATCAGTTTGTCAGCATACTTCTTCAGCACTGGCACCTGCTTGTGAATCTGCTTGTACATTAGGGGCTGGGTGAACATTGGTTCATCCATTTCATTGTGCCCTCTCCTACGGTAACAAACCTACAAAAGGAAAGATTGTTTCCATCGGTGAAGAAAGATGCAAAATGAAATTCTTCCGTTTCATAGTTTTATAGAGATATAGAAGCCTCTGGTATAAAAAAAAAGTTTATCAGTTATTGCAGATTGGTTTTTTGTTGTTTTGTTTTTAAAAAGAAGAGACTAAAAGTCATTCAAATCAAACTATGTCTCCTGAATGGGTCTTCTAAGCCACAGAAAACTTAAAAGAATTATGCATACTACACAGAATGAAAAGTTAAGAAAACCAAGACTTACTAAGTCAACAACCACATCTTTGTTGAATGTGTTTCGCCATTCTGCAGCTACACTGCACACATACATCACTGCTTCAGGGTCATCAGCATTCACATGAAAAATGGGAGCATTGACCACACGAGCAACATCAGTAGGATATGGAGATGAACGCGCCATACGGGGGTCTGTGGTGAAGCCAATCTAAAAAAATCCAGGAACTTCCATTACAATGATGTAGGTGTCACCCTCTACTTTGCTTTGAACGCTTCGGTTTTCATTTGACAATCACTTACACAGCAGTAGTCTTAGCTTTTCATTTTGGCTAGCCGTATGAGCTTTTTTCCCTTTGCTCCCTTACGAACTAAACAAAGCAAACATAATCCTGAACTGAATGAAGTAAATGTAGGCGATGAAGTGTTATCCAGTCAGAGTTACCAGACGCTATGATTGTTTTCAGGAACATTCTAGCCATTCTAATGAACAGAGGGTACAGGACAACAAGCTAATAAGCAAGAATAAATAAATAAATAGACTAGCCAAAAAAAGACAACAACACTCAGTACACCAATTGATTAGAAAAAGGTTCTATTTATTACCTGGTTGTTGACAACAACATGAATAGTTCCATTTGTGGTGTAAGACGGAAGGTCGCTAAGATGAAAAGTCTCATAAACCACACCTTGTCCTGCAAAGGCAGCATCCCCATGTAACAATATGGACATAACCTAAGACGGAGGATTGTACACACAAAACCACACACATATTAGAAAGTAAAACCCCAATTCTCAGCAGGATCTCTGCTCAATATTTCTGTAGTGCTTATGAAATAGAATCTTTTTTTTATAATAAGTTATATCAGCATCCTGCATTGTATTTTTACAATAAACGATAGACTTGTCAGCATTCTGCTGTCTGTTCAGTTCTCAAACGAAAAAGTTTTAAATCTGCTTTCTGAAGTTACTCTTAAGGCACCATGTTGAAAACTTTATCTAGTTAAATAGGTTATCATCTATCCCTTCTGGGAAGGGGGCAGAGAGGCAGACTGCAATACAAAAATGTTAGTAAATTATTTTTATAAAAAGTACTTTAGAGTCTACTAGCAAGAATTACTATAACATTAAACAACCTTTACCTTTTTCCCTGCAGTATCCCCTCGATAAAATTGTTCAGCCTTTGTCTTCCCCTGCACAACAGGATCGACTGCTTCCAAGTGAGAAGGGTTAGCCATCAGGGATAGAGTGATTTTCTTGTTTGTTGCTCTGTTAATCCTCTCATGATACATTCCCAGATGGTATTTTACATCTCCAGATCCCTAACGTGCAAGATGTAGTCAAAGCTCAGGAATGTTATACATACAAACTAATCTGACTACGTCTAAAAATTCTGCTTCATTCTGAGAAATGGATATAGCTAATTTGACATCAGTATGTCCATTTTATGGACTGAACACAGACCCCAATCCCCTGTGCTGAATGGAAGGGGAGGCCAAACAGGATGGATTGACTGGAGAATGTCTTTAGCTTGCCTTTACTCCTCACTGCTCAAGTCTGTTGGTACTTGGCAATAAATTACATTGATCTCCCTATGATGAGTCTTGTTTAGCTTGTGACGGTGATTGGTGAGTAATCTCCCTGCCCTTATCTCAGCCCAGGAGCTTTTGCTTCATTGTATTTTCCCCTCCTGCTCTGCTGAGTGGGGAAGTCAGAGAGTGGTTGTGGAACTTAGCTAGCTGTCAGTGTGAAACCACCACAAATATCTGTAAAGTATTGATTCTCATTTCATACACACAAGGGCCACTCCAAAAGTAATGCCTCTTATTTTATTATGTTGGCTCATGATGTCAGAGGTGGATGTTGGTTGTATGGCAGTAGAGGTTGAACCTTCCATGGATATTCCATTCAATTTTGCTGCTGCGTGACAAATGGCAGCAGAGAAGCAGTCTGACACAACAGCATCTGACACAGAAGTGTGTTAGAAGCAAAGGTGTGGAATTTCATTCCTCCATGTGGAAAAAAAAATGTGTCCATTGACACTTGCTGAACATTTATAGAGACCAAACAGTGGATGTGAGCTCAGCTAGGCAGTGGATGGTGCATTTCAGCAGTCGTGACAGTGGGTCACCTCTGCTAGTGTAGATTTCTATGATCACAGCATGCAGGTTCTTGTTCATAGTTGGTGAAAATGCATAGCTAACAACAGAGACTTTGTTGAAAAACAGTGTTTTGGAGTTGAGAATTTGCCCTATCAAATTATTATTGTGCTCTTTGTATCTGTTGTAGTTTCCATGTAAATAAATATAAGGCATTACTTTCAGAGTGACGATTCCTGAATGTAACAAATTCAGTTAAATCATCTGGAACTGACATATCTTCACTCATTTTTTAAAGGCTCTATAACTAAGACACCTTCTGTATGTTAAAGGCACAGTACAGTCTTCAAATTTGTTAAGAAATTTTATCAAACGACAGTCCTTAAACGAGAAAAAGACAGTGCATTTCAGCAGCTGATAATGCTTTTACGACAACTATGACAGGTCAGGTTGCAGTTGGACTCGATGATCTTTAAGGTCTTTTCCAACCTGAGCAATTCTATGATTCTATGACAAAAGTGTCTAAAAACTACCTTGAATGTTTATCTCTCTAGGTATATCTATTGAAGAAGCACCTTACCTCATCAGCTGCTTCAAGTTTGGGATCAAACTGACAGAAGATCTGTTCCAACTCTTTTCGGATGACATTAGCCAATACATTCAGCCTACCTCTAAGAAAATTCCAAACAATATTATGTCTCAAAAATGGTAATTGAACAGTCAGGAGCATAAAACTTTTAAAACCGCAAGACACCTCTGTCAGAAATTTGCAATTCAGAAGTTCACTTTAAATTACTGAGCTTGAAACCCTTCATTCTATCCCTCTCCAATGCATTTCCAATGTTTTTAACATCTACTTATCCAACTATGAGCAATGAATTTTGCAGTTATCTAGCAGTTTTAACTATATTAATTCTCAATTAATAGACCACAAAAGTATGTCTACCTTGCCCTGCTTTCTCAATTCTAGACTCAGTGGGATAAATATCACAGCTGCTGCGACACTTGCTTTCAGCTCCAAAGTTCACCTGTGAAGGCTGTAGCTCTCACTGACATGTTTGTTACATTTCTGCATAGCCATTGCTCATGATAACAACCTCTTGCTTCCACAGCTTCTCTAACATCAACTTTATTAATAAAATTCAACTGCTCAAAGCCTGCCTTAAGACTAAATCCATTCACTGGGGGGTTTCTGTTGTCATTACCTATGGGGCATCCCCATTATAACGTATTCAATTCCCATTTCACTGGATTTATCAATGATGGTCTTAAGTGCAGGAATCATTACTTCACATCCTTCCAAACCAAATCTCTTCTCGGAAGACCACTTGCGAGCAAGGAAGTCTTCAAATCTTCACCAAAGGAAAAAAAAAAAAACAAAAACAAGAAACAGTATTTACATTACAAAAATGTAGCAAATACTTTTTGTTAAAATCATTTAGCAAATAAAATTACATTACCTTGTTTTAAAACATCTATGAATACATGCTTATAGGCCTCCAGTGATCAGTCACACTTTGGGGAAAGAAGTAAAGAGAGGAAGACAGGACAAAAAGTCTTCTTTCTCCTCCATTTGAGAAGTATTTATCCTGACTTTGAAACAATTCGGATAGGCAGAAGAGTCTCCACCTTGGTCAAAATTCAAGTTAAACGCTGCTCTTTCCCATGTATAACCCTTCCTAGAAAAGAAGTCTACTCTATGGATTGAAGAAGATAAGAGAATCTGTATTTTCTGGAGATAACAATTAAATGCTCAAAGAAAACAGCAGCAGAAAGCATGCCTATTTCAATAGCAGAGCTCCACAAACTGCCTGATGTAATGGCTGGTAACGTGCCAAGAGCAAAGACACTGGAATTTCTGGCCCAGCTGCATCTGGAGAAAGATGTCGATCCTTAGCAATTCTATGCTTTTTCATTCTTTAATGCATTTGGACCAGAGGCAGAGCAAGTGGTTAAAAAGTACCTTTCAACAAATACTGAAAGGGTCATATGTTGTCAAGCATGGAGATAAAAAATGCAAAGAGAATACATCTTCATTAAAATAACTGTATAAAATCATCTTTGCAATGTCTGGGCTTATAACGCTGCCATAATCCATTAAGATACGGCTTATTCCTCACTTAAAACGTTGAATCTACATCTTGAAAATGAAATTGAGAAGAGAAATGAAGAGACTCTCCTTAGATAAACGTTGAATATCTCAGCTAAAACATGCTACCATAATTCTGAGGGAGTCAGTGGGGTCATGCCAGTTCATATGAACTGAAAGTGGAGTCCCTATGCGAACACCAAGCCTTACAGAGCAAATCACAAAGCTTGTTGTATACAGTTTTCCTTCTCTTTGTACCTGCAAGCCAATACTGAACAATTAGAAAGTTCATCATTTAAGTCAAGCTGTCAATAAGCGTGTAGAACTACAGTACTTCAGTCGCATCTTGCAAGGCCCCCATACGCTGCTGTGAGTTCACAAGGGCAGGCAAGCTGCTGCTGCTACACATATCTGGTGCTCAGCAAGGAGCAAGTTTTATGTAAGACAGCTGCTGACAGAAGGGAAAATATGGAGAGACTTGACCCTGCACAGGTATAAGAAGATGCCCAGACTACACAATCATTGTCCAGCACTGATATGTTGACTAATGCACACAGAAGCTCAAATATCTACAGTCATTGTTTTATGGGAGGAAGATCTTTTGTTCAATAAGCTATGTGTAAACATCACAAAGAACCAGAAATCTTGCTTTAAAATACAGTTTCAAGTACCTGAAGTATGTACTTGGAAGTAACAATTTTAATAACAGGATTCTTAGGTAAAATGACGTAGCTTTACAAAATCTCTTTACAAACTGTTCTCAAGAGCACAACCAGTTGTGCACAAAACCAGATTTCTTTTTTTTCTTGTTCATTTTCAGGCAAAACTAGCACACTAGATGGATAGAAACTTAAGTAAAACTTTTTTCCTCCATTTACAGCAGAAAATTAATTTGGTAAAAGATGAACATTAGGCTGCTTCATGCCACTAGAAACTGCAGATTTTTCCACAGCTTAGACAAACAGGAATAATAGCAAAAATTTTTGTCTCCAGAGAAATTGAGATTATTTACACTGAGAGCTTGATAAACAAACTTGTGCAAGTGCAATATTCACTTGACCAGTAAGTGACTTATTTCTCTTTAACTTATTACTGGACAAACAATCTTGTTATAATACTGGCAAAGAAAAAGCCTGGCAAACTATCTTCCAAGACTTCCAGTGGGCACTTCATTCTTAAGTCTTTGAACAGAGAAGCTTAATCAAAAAACTTGCCTTTAAATATTGCTAACTCTTGTGTTTAACAAGGGATATGCAAACTGTTTCAAAACGTAACGGCTAGCATAAATCTCATGCCTGGAAAGAGAACCTAATTCAGACTCTGGAAATACAGCATTTCTATACAGTCACAATGGGAGTAATCAATGAGCTGCTTCCAGACATGCTTTCATATACTGCAGAGAACAAAACTCTTGCTGCCTGGTCACGCAACAGTCCAGCACTTTTCAGCATACCTCAAAAGGCAGAGGGCAAAAACTGGACTTGAAATAATATTATGCCCTTCAAATCCAGTCCCATCTTGACACAGCTTTCCAAAGAGACTGTTAGTATCCCCGTCAGTCAAACAAAGCTCATGCCAACATTCCACTCATCTAAAAATCCTCTTTGAATTGACAGTTACTATGACTTCTTTTGACCACATGCTAGAGATACACACATGGCAGAATATCAGCACCCAAAGTTGTTATAGAATCCTTAGAGTTGGGAGGGACCTTGTTATGACACCTGTTTTTTGAAACAGACTATGAATGTTCTAACATGGGTATCACACTAGTCTGCTGAGACATTTTCTCCCCGGTGTTCTTCCAAAAGCTAATGCAAACATTGGCACATTTGCCACTAAATGTGTGAGTGTTAAAGATCACCACTTCCCGTTTAAGAAAACAGAACATTAAAATTCACTACTCAGACCTTGATAAACCCCACAGTACATGCTTTCCTTTGATAATGTAGCCAGGTTAACTACACCCACTTGCGTTCCAGGTTTCATTTCAACTCTACACCTCTAGCCCAGGTTTACCAAACCCACCAGCTTCCCACGTCGATGTATACCCAGCAGTCACAGAGAAGTTTCCCAGCACCACCCCAGCATACCTCATTGAGCGCACCAGCCGTGCCAACAAAGTCCTTTTTTCCTCATTTGTAAACTTCATAACGCCTGGTGTCTCAAACTTCTGCCGGATCCATTGGCACTGCTCCACATCATTGATGAACATAAATTCCAAGCCTATGTGTTGGCAGTAGGTATTCTAGGGTGTAAACACACCAATACAGGAGGCTTTAGGAATTAATGGGATGTGAAAAAACAAGTAGAACTTTAAAATTACACTTGCTTACACTTCTGAAAATCTTGTCTTATCCCCTCTTCCCCTAGATTCTCCTCACACTAATCCTATAGGCAAATAAACTATTTATTGAATCCAGTTTTTGCCTCACTAAATTGAAAGCTTTCTCTACAAAATAACATTTAATAGTTTTGTACTGAAAGATTTTCCTTTGGATTACCAAACGATTTTCAAAGTAGGCCAATATGTCTGCCTTAAACTTACTGGCATATTTCACCTAACTCAAGACTCCTCTTCTGGACTTATATAGTCCTTTCTTATACAGAACAGCAAAGATTCCAAATAATTTATTAAAATATATCCCGCCTTTTTTAAATGTCACCTAAAGTAATAAAGACAATGAAAAGATAACTGTGAAGCCTCATGCAAGTAATCTGATAGCTACCAAGGATGGAAATCCAAAAACAAATCCCAAGCAGCTGAGAGCAGAGAAAGAAAAAACAAGAAGCAAAAACTACACAGACACTTCTAAAATTTCACCATCTTCTTGTATTTATTTTCTTCTTCTTACCTCAAAAAGAATATTTTACCAGAAAAATTGTGTTTAAGATACAGTCAATAGAAATAAGATATTGTGAATTTGAACACATAGCATGTGCTCTCTACTTCATCTAACAAGTCATTTAATTCAGCTTCAATGGAAAAAAAATAATAATCCAAAGCTCTGGTGAGAGGAAGGAAACTGGAGGGTTTTTTCTCTTTAACACAGATCACTTTCTTGAGGCTTTTAGATTTTGCTATTGATTTTCTCCATTTACTTGTACATTGTAATTTTAAGGATTCTTTTTTGAAAATTACTGCAGAGACATGCTAGAAGTACAAAAAAAAGCAAATTTTGAGCTCCAAAGCTAACACAGTAGACATTGTGTCTGTGCATTAGATAAGCTGCTGTAACAGTGGGTCAGATGTGCAACCCAACACATTCGCTTACATTTCAGCAGATTAAAGCATAGAGTTCCTATATGCTCAGTATTTATTTTTAATTTATTTATTTTGCTTACTCATAATTCAGTTCTGTATTTCACCCTTTTAAACCACGCCCTCATCCCTAGCCCTACCTACTGCAACAGATTTCATTACTATGCAACAGAAATCTCTACAATTTCAGCACTACAAAATCCTGAAAAAAGCACAGTCAAGAACACTCAATGTCTACTAGCTTAGTAGTTTACAAATTCACTACTAGTTCTACTTACTGTTTGTAATTCCCTCTACGTACATTTATTTAAATTATTTATTATCTTTGATGACTTCACATGGCATAACTGTATTGTCTGTCAGAGAACAAAATTCAAAGAGGAGGACTGGGGACAGAACGATGATCACCATCTACAAACTACAGCTGGGCTTTCATCAATTTGGTACCCAATTCTACTTTTTACTCAGACGGAAGTCTCACTGAAGATAGGATACCAAGAGAAATCCCTGCGCATCCTAAGTATTGTTTGCGAGTGTTTTTATCTGTGACAGCAAATAAACACAAGTTATAAAGGTTCTATTTGTTTCAATCAATGTAAATTCTTTTTTGCAAAACTATGGCCTGAATTAGTATTCTACATATTCCTTTTTTATACTTAGCCTTCATCTACGTATTTCAGATGAAATTAATGGAGCTACCATCTCTTAAAGCAGTACAGGAGTTATTTTTTCTGTCATTTGAATTCTACTCATGCTGTATTAATGAATGACAAATAAGTTCTCTGTGACTTACCATTGGAAAAAGTTCATTTCTGCAGGGATGAAAACAAGTCACAAATCAAAGATGTCATACTGACCTCCAGCCGTTTGATGATCTCTCGTAAAGAAAGACTGTTCTCATTTCCTCCTATGAAGGTGGTTGTAGGTAATTGAAAGACTTTGTCCAAATCCGATTCATGCAAGCCGTAAAACCCTAAAACATGTGCATTACCAATTTGCAAAGCAAGGTGTAAGGCAAAAAGGAAACTAGAACTGTTTTTCAAACAACCACAAACTGAAGTTTAATAAAGAAATATTGAGAAAGATTAAGAATTGAAAATGTGAATATTTTGAAGGCATTCCTTGTTATAATGCACTTTACTCTGTATTTTAAAGAAATGTGTTCATTAAATAGTTACTGTTTGACTGGGAGTTACAAATCATTCTTTCTTAAACACTCTTTAAATTTTATCATTTAAACACTGCCATTGACTCACTGACGCTCCGTACTGTAGTTAAGTACTTCACTATTAAGTGAAATGACTAGTTGTAATGATTGGGATCTCTTCCTTCTGGGAAAAAAAACGTAACAAACCAAACCAAAAAGAACAAGCTTTCACAGACAGAACCAGTTAACCAGTTGGTTGGATGCCTACCAGATTGATTTACCCAATATTAATAATTAAAATAACAGAACGCATCCAATACAACTCTGCCCAAACACTCCTGTAGCATTATGAAGGTATTTCTTCCCCCGTCTTTTCATGGGGAAGTTATTTTCAAAGAGCACTGAAATGACCTGTACAGCACTATTTCCAAAGCAGCTTATAAAGCAGATTACCCCACTAAAACAAAGGCGTTGTCCAAGCGTATCATCTCATCTTGATTTAGAGCTATACAAATCCGTGGTGGAGAATATGATTAAAGAAAATATTTAACTGTCATGCAGTTTCAAAAGCCAAAATACAGACTGGCATCAATGCAAGTTAAAGACTCCGTGAGACAATGTTTAATCTTGACTTGTTAATGAAAAAAATACATATAATCTTAAAATCTTTATTTTTATTCTGGAAAAGTTGCAGGCATCCACTTTAACACTGATCCGAAAGCACACAACTTCTAAATCCTCACATAATAGTGCTGTGTCCTCTGTTATTTTTTATAATATAAAAGAAAAAAAGGCAATTAAAGATTAACTAACTACAGAAGTTAGTATTTAGAGCTGGAATCGGGCTAAAGAACACCTGTGCTTTGTACTGCAGCACTGCGTATTTACAGAAGCATCACTTCATATTTAAAGAGCCATAATCTTAGTGAAATTGAAGAGCTCCTCAGTGCAATTCTAGAACTTGAATGTGCAGGAGGTACATCCGTAACTACCTGCAATTTAAAAGCAACTCCCAGAAGAAACTTCCTACCAGAAAGTTGTGACAAGGAAAATGCAGAGAAAAATAAAACTTTAAAACACCTTCTATACTATCTGAGGCTGTTCTTATGTTCTCTGCCTGAAACATTCAAGGATTTTTGTGGCAGACATTTAAGATAATTTCTAACCTAGTCATGGAAATTTCAGCTCAGTTACTAAGCTCTCAGACACATCCTTCCCACCTCGTTCACCTAGCATGTTTTTCCTGCGCTCACAGAGCCTACAGCACGATCTCTTCTGTCCAATCACTGCACTAAATTATCTGTAAAATTTTAAGAAATCTGTATTGACACTGCAACAATCATTTATGATCTGAACAAATTATCTTCAGTTAGTACGTATCCATTTTATTTTTTAGTAGGTACTTCTCTTTAAGGCTGACAAACTTCACAGTGAACCTTGATTTGTGTAAGCACTTCTCTGTTTACAGACTTTAGCACTCCACTGCTTTTGAAGGATCAGAACTGCTTCTTTTCGTGCCACCAGAAACAGAAAACACAGAGACAAAGCAGCAGCAGATGTACTTACAGTAAAACTAAGCGGAATGTCTTCTATCTGCTACTTGCACCACGTTTTATGACTAGTCCAAAAAGCTTCCCTATCTATCAAAGAAAAATTGATTCACTGTCCTTATCATGCAGAATACCACCTTTTAAACAAACTAGGAAGATTGAAGAGCAGAGAAAAATCAATCAGATGTTTCTCTATTCAAGTACAGCAGGAATAAAGAAACCAGTCGGTACCGCTTCCAAAAGACATGCCCTCTTAACAAGCAGAAACCCTCATCCTTACCAACACTTGCAAAAGCAGATCCCTGTTTATTATATTCTTCCAGCAAACTAAAATAATCATTGTTTGATTACATTCAATTCATGAATTCTGCAGTTCCCACGCTTTCTTCTGATAATTTCAGACTTTGCTTCTTCAAGTGTAACAGAAGGGATAAATACCAGAGGCTAGAATCCAACCTAGGTATGAAATTCCTGCCACGTTCCCCTATCCACCATTCTGCCTATTGCTTGTTTTGACCAGGGACATCTGAAGTTTAATCAGGATGAAAAAAAGGTATCAAGCATGAAGGCACAAAAGTGATTTAGATCACCAGAAACTTGGTCTGATGCACTGATTAGTAATAACTTCTAGTGTCAAAAAATGTAAGAATTTATATATATTTATTTTACTTTATGTTTATAATCATAACTCATCAGAAAGTGAACTCAGCAACCTTACCAGTGACCTCAGCATAGAAATTTTATCTTCATGAAGCTTGAGCCTCCTTACAGAGACTCAAATATTTAACTATTTTGTGATACCATCAAGCAAAAAAGGTACAAGCTTCCCTGAAATGTCTTATTCAATCACCTCAGCCCAAGGAGATAAAAAAAGACAAGTAACCACTGCAAATAACAAGGTACACTGTGTACTCACCAAGTTTATCGATTGTAGTGATTAAGTCAGATGGAACAAACGAATCCAGGTCTGCATCCAGAATCCCAAGAGGATCGAGCTGAGCCACATGATGGCCACGGATCTGGAAACAGAAAGCGACAGAAAAACAAAATCACACTAATTAAAAGTCAGACAAAGGGAATAAGCCACTGCTACCTCTCCAAAGCGCGTAGATAAGCCATCAAGTCAAAACAAGCAAACACTGCTAAGGTCAAGAGAGAGTCAGATTTGCAAAGTTTACCCCCTGAAGAACAAAAAATAAGCATTATGAATATCTCCAGATATGTACACTATCCTTATTAATAACCGTTGACTACACATTAGAATGCAAGGTTTATTTTGTTTGGCATAAAACTTAGAGTAGAATTACACAGAAGTCTTAAAAAAGAAAACTGATATAGATGGTAAAATCTGAACCTCTGGATAAAGTTCAGAAAATAATTTGCATCATTTTCTACTTCAGTTATTTTGTATTTATGCCTGAATCTTCTTTTAAGCAGATGCAGAATACCAAAATATGGTATTACTGACCTTAAAAAATGGATTGATGAAAAATAAATCCATATTGGGAGTGAAAAGATCAGTCTGCATGAGCGCTGCTTCACATCACATAGCGATCTCTATTTTCTTTTGAGCAATGTTGGATGTTTAGTCTATGATACGAATGATACTGAAAATACTTAAGAACACACAAGAAGCAGGGAGTTTAGTCAGCTTTCAGTTATCAGTATTGCTGCTGTCAATGCACACCACAAGTTGCTATAGGTTAGTGCCTTATATTAACACACAACAATACTATAGAAGAAATAACTAACTAATTCAATAGAGACACACGTGAGTGTTTTGTTTTTTTTCATACAATTTCTGTTATGCAGGAGATTCCTAGACCAAATTACCTCATTAAAAGCTTTTAATTGATGAATATATGACTATTTTCTCCTTATTACTTTCCAAGAAGAAATTCAGATCATATGAGTAGAATTTCATTCACATTGCTAATATCTTAATTGGCTCTTTATATTAATAAACTGCAATATTAATAATTTACATCACAGAGTATTAGGGGGGGGATAAAAGTGTGGCTCATTTATAAGAAGCGACTTATAAAAAGCTATTCAGACATTCTGTATTTGCAGAAGATTTCACAACAAAATCCATTCCACTCATAAGCAAACAAACAGAAATAAGGCATCTTGTTTAGAACAACCAGCCCTGCAAATTCAGTCTGGCCTCTGAGACTCTTTGCATCTCATGAATCACCAGTAATAAAGCTCTGACAGGCAAAATGATGCCCACGGCAACATCTGTGCCACTTCATTGTTTACAGCAGCACAAAGTCTATCTGACTGGAACTAAGCAAACAATTCTGTCTCCAGCGTCATCAACGGGAAAGAATTCACCTCCCTAAGCTACATCTGCTGTGCAGTATTAGTTGGAAGATTATTAGCAAGAATGCCAAAACCCAGAAGAGCAAATCAGTAAAGCACTGTGCCACATTACATCCCAGCAGCAGTTTGGTCTTTAACTAAAACACAGTACACAGTACCCACTGTGCGCAGTTTTCACAAGAGATAGAGAGGGTAAGAGTGAAGGAGAGGGTAAAGGATGAGCGAGCACAAAATTACAAGCAAACATGAAAAAATAGTGATAGTGAGCACACATGAGCAAACACATGCAAACAAGCAAGAAAGCAAGCAAGGTAGATCTTTCAGCTCAATCAGACGAGATAAAACAGCCTCTAAGTGCTCCATTTCCAAGCTTAGCAAATCCGTCTCCTACTGAATCATACAATTCTTTAATCTGGAAAATATACACATCTTCTGAAGTCAAAAGGATTCACACAAGTGACTCCTGGTTATTAAAATGTAACAGTAAAGGCTAAATCCTGATCCTGTCGAGATCATGAGATATTTTCACACTAAGAGTTAGTACAAAAGACCTTCTAAATAGCATAGCAGTTACTGCTGAGGACAGCATATCCTGTAAGCATGGCTTGTAGATTGTTCCCTGATAGACACTCCTTCGCACAATCAATTTTATGCAGTTTGCACATTTCATCTTTTTGGACTGAACAAAACTAGGTGAAACACCTGAAATAGAAATGACTGCTCGTTGTCAATGTTTCTAATAAATAATTAAATATTGTATTAATATTACATCTAACAGGCAATTTGCAAAGCATCACAAAGCCATCCAGCTAATATATATATATTGCTTTATGCAGTAACCGTGACCATCAAAGGAAATTTACAGTATTTCTGTACTACACTTTGATTTATCATTTGCAAAGCAATTTGGAGCTCGTGGCAAAAAGTTTTGTTATTTTTCTTGTTTCAGAGTAGGAAACTTTAGAGGCTGGGTACTTTTACTCTCCTCCTCAGTTGCAGGTCTTTGAACATGAAGAGAAATGCATTTCTAATTTGAACAAAAGTCAGCTACTAGATATTGAGGCATAACGAGAACAACTATTAACGATGCCTTGCAAATGAAATCAACATTTGCAAGCCATCTGAACGGCATCTAAAGGGCTATCTTTCTTAAGTATTTTACTGTTTTTGAAAAGAATGTTCTTTTTTCTTCAACCTAACAAAAGTCATACTTTTTCAGTTTAACACTTCTAGAATCAAAGTGTTTGCCTCTTATTACGGAGGCTTTGGATATACCATCCTCTACACCTCCAGAAGGCTTTCTGTAGTAACCACAGCGTTAAGCTCTGTTTAAAAAACATAAATGAAAGGAAACAAAGTCAAATGGATACAGCTACTCCTGTAGTTTTTGTAGTATCTTACAAGAAAAGAAAAAATTTAAGAAAAATTATCCCTTGTCTATCATGAACTGCCATACTGTGTGATCTACCAAGTTCAACAAGACTGATTAGTTTTATTCTATATTATTTTATGAAAACACAGTTTAAGAATATAGTTATTTTCAACATGAGGTCATTTGCCACATCCTAATCACATAACATTTAGCAGAGGTGCTAACATTTATATAGTAATTGAGCTGGTTTTATTAGTTAGGAGTTAAATGATATTGAATACAAAAGAGCCACATGCAGGGTCAGAAGACACAAGCTCCGAGGGACCAAGCCAAAACACCTGAGTCAGCACTGATGGTGGAGACAGGATGCCAAAAGTTATGCTTCTGTGCTAGTGCCTAGCTGAATTTTTGAATATCTGCTCCAAACATCAAACCAAAATCCATGACTGTTAGGCACTGGTATAGAACTTAAAACCCCACATCCAATTCAGCTTCAAATTCAAATACAATTGTCATTAATTGTATCAAAACAGTGGCTTATTTCATGGACATCTCACTAAATCACAGTGCATCAAAGCCGGAGTCGGAAACACCATTCTAGACACGGGTTCCAAATAAATAATAATTAAATAAAAGAGGAGCCAAGATATTTAACTTAAAATCATTTTAGTGTCTGTGCTCATTTTTGTTAAGCACACTCTTCCCACTGGAAATCCTTTCATTGTGTCTCGTGCTTTGCATTAGAAAAGCAATAGATTAACTGCCTTTCCAGAAGACCTGCTCAACAGACCACAAAGCAGTTTACCACAAAAACCATAAAACAGTGACAGGTCTGAGAAATGAAAATTCTGTATCTTTCTCAATTTCATTTCATTATCAGGCAAAGGAAGGTCACAAATTGATCTAATCCCTTCAACACTGAATTTAGAGGGTATTAAATACCTTTTAAAAATAGAGAGTTGCCTTAGGTGATCCTCTCTCATTGTTTGTTACAGACACATAGGTTCCTGCCATTTATAAAGACATTTCTATTCCATCACTTGAGTCAGATAACACACACTTTCAAACGCAGGAAACAGAACAGCAATCCCTGAACGAGTTTGAAGCAAATGTTGTCAAAGTAGCTTAATGTTTCCTAACTTTTTCCAATTCTTCAACAAAATTTTATTGCAAGCAGGCTGAAGGAGTTGTTTACTGCACAGATATTTCAAAGTAAACTTGGTATTTTCTCTGTATTCGCAAACCTTTCTACTCCCTTACAATATTTCTCCAAAAACTGAATTAACAGGATTCATATCTGAATCAATGGTTACAAGGCAATATATGTAGAAAAGGAAGTTTTCACACAGTTTTTAAGCCCGTAATGGAATTAAGATACTAAACAAGACCAAATAGAAATACTTAAACTTGTTTTAGACTTAGCAAACATGTAACCAAAACCACTGTGTCACTTCCAAAATCCTTTTTTCTTTTAGAGGAAAAAGGAAATTACACTATTTCTGAATTTAAAAAAAAAAGGGTTAAAAAAAATCAGAGTGTGAAATAAAGTCAATTTTGACGAATAGCTTCTCTAAAAGAAATTCATCAAAGCTGACCTAAACTCAGTACTTGTAGCCTCCCAAACAAATTTTTCCCTACAAATAATCCTGCTCACATCAAAAACCTCAACATTCACACTAGATGCATAAGAAGGTAAGCACATTTCCTCCTGTCTTACAGAAGACTGAAGCATTTAGAACTGTAACTGCTTCCAGTTCAAGACAGACTTGAATTGTGGAAAGGTTTGTTGCTGAAGAGTGGGAAAAGTCCTTATTTTATTGCACACATCTCAACATCAGTACCGCCACACTCTCTCTTCGTAAGACGCAAAATTAGTTCAGGTAATTAGAATCATAGAATCATAGAACTGCTCAGGTTGGAAAAGACCTTACAGATCGTCAAGTCCAACCACAACCTAACCATACTACCCAACTCTAACAACCCACAGCTAAATCACGTCCCTGAGCACCACATCCAAACGGTTTTTAAACACACCCACGGATGGTGACTCAACCACCTCCCTGGGGAGCCCACTCCAGTGCTTAACAACCCTTTCTGTAAAGAAGTGTTTCCTGATATCCAACCTAAACCTCCCTTGGCACAACTTGAGGCCATTTCCCCTCGTCCTGTCACCTGTTACCAGATAGGCAGATGTTAAGATCAGAAGAAAAACGAAAACATTAAAAGGAAGGAAAAGGTTGGTCACAAAGGAATGAACTTCTCACCCCTTCTCCACAGTATACTTACTTGGTACGCTCTTATCAAAGACTGCACAGCAAGATGATCTTCAACAAGTTTTTCAGCTTTCCCTGGTGTCTGGGCCAGGCCATGGCTCTGAAGAAATGATGCCTTTCTTTCCAACTGATCTGGTAGATGAGGATCATACGTTTGGCCAGCATTCGCATTACGGAAAAACAAATCCCAGGACTGGACATGTGTACAGAGAAGGAAGGAAGAAAATTCCTTACCTCACATGAACATTTCAATCAAAAGCAGCAGCTTCAAGCTACAAATTGTATCTCACTGCACGACAGTATTAAGTACAACTAACAGCAACAAAAGAGTTTATTCAACGCAGGATGAAAGCTCTATCTTTTCTGCCTCTGTAACATCATAAGCAATGATATATAGAAGAGACCAGAATATACCAAGTTGGAAGGGTGCCAGAAGGGTCGTTAAGTCCAATATATTTACGTTCCACACCTTTGCAGCATCTCCATGTTTTCGTTTACACAAAAGCCTTTTTGTCTGTCTTCTTAGACTGAGCTTATCCAGTGGGAAACTCCAGCATATACGAGTGCAAAACACCCTGATACATTATTCATTCACACAGCTCTTTTTAATGGCAAAGTTGATTCACACAACCAGTAACAGGTATAATATCATGCTGTTAATAAAGAGTTATCAAGCCTCTAAAACTGAAAACCTTAATAATTGAAATGAAACCATTCCATTAATGATACTTAAATAGTTCACGATACTTAAGATACTCAATGAACATGCTGACTCAGTCCTTAGGAACTTTCCTTGAAGAAACCACAGAAAAGCAACTACAGCTCTGCTGAGTGAGGCTTTTGGTCAAAGATCCCTTCCTTGCTAGCTCAGGACGCCTTACTATGAAAGAAATCATGGCCCTGGTTTCAGTTGCAGGTGACAACTTCAGAAGAATACACATTTCAGAAACAGAATTAAACAAAAAATCCTTTTACTTCCATCTATACTTTTATATAATCCACTTAAAATATTCATTACAGAATACACAAAGGAATGGAAATAAGGTAATACCAGTTAGGCAGCAAGAAAATATTTATAAAATTATATTTTCATTAATAAAAACAGTCTTCATACTGATATTTCTGCAGGCTTTAAGGTATTCAGGAACACTGTGAGTGGGCCAACCCATGGGGGCAAAAGCTCACTCAGTTTTCCAAGTTTAAGTTGTAGAAGGAGGGGGCAGCACTCATTGAACCTGTGAACAGGAACCTCTTCATGAACATGAGCACAATGCCAGAAGGAAACTCTTCTAAGGCACCTCTTTTACTTTATTAATATGAAGTTGCATTGCTACAAATATGATAAACATATTTAATTATTCACCCTCCTCTTACGCAGGCTTGATGTAACACAGTCTCATTTGTACATGCCCTAGCAAATCAAGACAGGCAGATCATACGTGGTGGTTAGTTTTAGGAAATAAGTCATGCTTATCACCTTTACTCTTCTTCGCTTGACACCTCACCTGTCACAATTAGATTAGAAGTCCAAATTTATATAACATCCTATAAATGGCCTTCAAGAGTCTATTAGTCTAACTGTATTGCCTCTGGTATTCTGTCTATATATCTTACTCCATGTTAAGAACCATATTGTTATTCTACACCTATACAGCACACAGTCTGAGAGACTGCAGATCCCAGACCATGGTAAACCAATACAATATCTTTGTGTTGAAAGTAAGGCTGCTTAGACTGGAGGAACTGAATATTAAACTAGTGGACTGCTGAGACGTCTGCTAATAAAATCCAAGCAAATCTGCTCAACAAGCTACCGGGTTAAGAGTAAACACGGGAGCCTTTCTTCGTGCAAATTCACAAATATAAATAAATACCTTCAAAACACTTAAATATGAAGACACCGTCGGTTAGGAGAGAAGGAAACTACACTATTTCTTGGAGTGTTTTTGAACTTATTGATTTGTTGAGCTGGTTTGACATTTAATCAGAGGGGAGGGAAAATACATCATTTGGCTACAGAAAATTAGTTTTTTCTAGACACACATCCATCAAAGCCTTCAAAAATTTCTGTAGTGCCTTTCAAGATTGATACCAGATTATAATCCTCAAGTCTTGTGTATCAATGCTGGTTTCTGGCAACAGCATTTACCAAGTGACTGAAAAGATACAAGATAAACTTGGTCTCACAGCGTACCTAAAGGTTCTCAAATAATTAGCGATGTTCTTCAAAATAAGGCAGAGAGAACTTGTAATAGAAAAACACATCTGCGAGGAAAAAGAAACATCTAAAGTGGCACATAAGTGATACATGATACATTCTTCTGCTTTCTTTTCTGACAGCAAATCTCTACTGCAGTTCACCACTATTTTAATTTCTCAATTAATGCCATACAATTCAAGTGATTAAGTGGCGATATTTTACTCATATAATAAACAGCATTACACTTGAACAACTAAAACATCTGTTACCTTGCCAATGTTTTTTTTTCCTAGTGACATATTTATCAACTGCACTAAAGAGAGTAAATCCTTAGAAAGACGCACACTGAGCATCACTACATAAAAAACAGTCAAACGGAGAAAAAAAACACCCTTTTTCCAAGTAGTCACAACAAGAAATTGATTACACACTCAAGGTAGAGCAGCTGCATACAGGATAATATGAAAGACGTTATGTACTCAATATCCAACCATGCAATTTGTAATTAATCTTGTGATGGTTATAACTGAGCCTTGTCAAGCTTCTGCTTTATGATCTATGACTCTGACACCACAATTCAAGCAGAAATAATGATGCCTTTCTCAAAGCCCACATCATTTTATTCTGATTGTTGTTTTGGCTACTTTAAGGACAGGAAAATTCAGAAGACAAGGAAGAGCAGGAAACCATCAGGAATTGATTTGCACAACAAACAGAAGCTGCTATGAAATACATATATATTAGCAAATACATATGCATGGTATATAAAGAAAGGAGACATTCTTAGGAATGAGAATGTATTAAATATGTTTTCAAATAAACACACATGGCAAGACATACCTAATCAGTTCTTTTGAGGGGGAAATAACTTGAGGAGCCTTGACTAATTGGAGTTTCTAAGTAAAAGTAAATAATGCGATCTTAAAAGCCCAGGAAAAAAAAAAAAGCCTTTTCAGCTCATTAACAAGGAGAAACATCTCTGTTGATAAGAAAGAACTACCCATGAGGAAAAAAAAAAAGAGGAAGGAGAGTGTAACATTTAAAAGCCTAGCACAAGTTGTATCTCTGAACAATGCAGGACATAATGGATAAATAATGAAATCACCATTTTCTATAACAGAATGACCAAATCAGAAATTCACCTCATGCTATACAGCTATGGCATATATTTTCCTTATTTTTAAGAAAACAAAGTGACTGAAGTTCACAGCATTTTGTTTTTTTCCAAGGCTCATCTAAACAATTTCTGCCAATAAGGGTAGTTTACAAGAAATCAAAAATGAAACTCATTGGTGAAACAAAAATTTTAAAATTATGATTACAGCATTAACCTCCTCCTTCAACTGAAAAAAAAAAACCATCAAAAAACCACAATTACTTAAGCATAAAGATTTGTAAAGTAATTCTGTCAATCATTTACTTTTAGACTCATAGACCAAGCAAACTGAGATTACTTCAGTTCATAACTGCTGTAACTACATTATGTACAATTAACCTGGAAAACAATCCACACATTTTTTAAAACACAACCCGCTCTCTAGGTTACACCCTATTCCACCAGCATAATTCCATTCCTCTGCCAATTTGTTCCTGCTAATTTATCTGTTGACATTCAAGTAACAAATTGCAACATCTCATCAGGATCCATCCTACCTGCCCCACCCCTGGAGGCATTCAAGGCCAGGCTGGATGTGGCTCTGGGCAGCCTCGTCTTGTGGTTGGCAACCCTGCACATAGCAGAAGGGTTGAAAATAGGTGATCATTGTCCTTTTCAACCCAGACCATTCCATGATTCTGTGATTCTATCTGTGGGACAACTGCCAGACAAACTGGATAGCTCCTCGGTAGGACTTTTAGCATTTCCGCCCATCTCCAAGCATCAGAATAGTAGCGAGCAGGGGTAGAACACCCAGAACAACCACCTAGGTCCTGTCGGCGGCTTTTCTCGCTACGAGGGCGGTGGGGCCAGGGAGGCTCCCGTGCTGCGGCGACACGGCGGCACAGACCGCTCAGCACCACGGACAGCTCCCGGCGCTCCGCTTCAGCGGGCCGATACCTGACAGAAGTGCCCGGGCTCGGCACTACGATTCGCCACGCTGTGAAGGGTCTGAACAAGAAAGGTCGTTCCTCCTAGTGAAAGAAGGTTGCTAGAAGTTGATGCAACTTAAATACATATCTATATAAAGACACCACCACACGCAGCGCTTAGGGATGAGTTCATATGCACAGCATGCTCACAATGAAAGGGCTGATAACAAGCTATACCACCAACACCAGATGAAGGCCTCTCACACATTAAAATCAATAGACTCACACAACACGCTGCCTTGCTCTACACTGGTTGTCGATGTAACTGGCAGCGACAAGAAGACGAATCAAAGAGAAATGGCATGAGAGAAGGAGCCACCCCTGGAGAAGGTCTCTTCAGCTGCAAGTTAAGGAACAAGACAAAAGGCCTGGCACGCGGCTGCTTCTGGAACAACATCCAGTCTTAAGACTCATCACTGTGTTTTTCATCTTCCAACGGAAGATCATACTCAAGATACAAAAAAAAAAAAAAAAAGCAGTTCCAGAACTGCTTATTTCGGTCCCCTTTTTTCCTCTCAACATGCATCACTTGCACATTATCCGTCCTGTACATTCCTAGATAGATAATCAGACCTACAGCAACAAGTTCTAAGTGATATTTTGATGTATGTGCCTCAAGAATAAAGGAACACACAACTAATTTGGTAAAACATGTCATTCTGCTTCTGTAGGAAATGACTCATTTTCCTTAGAATTTATCAAACTTCCCGTTTGTTTCTTAAGTTAATAATACACACGTATCATCGTAAGAGAGCCTTCCTTGTCAACAGAAAGCTTATTAAACAAGAGTAAGTCCATGTATTTTGCCCATAAGATGGGATTTCAGCAACACAGTCTAAAGAAAAAAAAACAACCAACAAGTATCTGTAGCCTGGAGAGAGACAACAGAAGTTCTTTCCAAGATACTTCAGAAGGCTTTTCTTCAGACTTTTTTTTAAGGTTACAAATTGCAGTAACCTGAAGGAACATACATTCATCTTCTTTAGACAGTTTAGAAGCAACAACATCAACATAAGCTATTGTATCATCTGATATAAACTTATTATGATGAGCTAAAAAATTAAAGGTATTTTATTTCTTAGATCTTTCTCAAGATCTGATTAATTACTTCACAATCCGCTTTAAGAACCTTTACATGGAAGAATGCTGAAGGTTTCTGAGTAGCTCACTATTTCTAAAATGGACTTCCCATTCTTTCAACTCAGGTCACCGAGCTCACGGCTCCTTCATACTTTTGTTTTGCTGCAATATCACATCTTAGATCAATCAATATGTGGGAAATTAGTTTCACATTTTTCATTTCATACAAGACGTTTTTTCCAGTTTTAACTTGCCTTATAAGAAGTCCAAAAAATCGATTTTACTCAACCTAATAGTATCATTTGCAGTTAACTTTTTTACTCACCTTATGTACACTTTGAGGGTTTTCAAGCCATGCATAATACATTTCCTCCACATAATTTGAATTACTTCCACTCAGGAATGGCTCTGAGGTTCCTGAGGAAGCATAGCGTTGGCCATGGAAGAACACCCTTCTGGCTATGTCTGGCTTTCGCAGAGTTTTAATGCCATGCCACTTCACCATAGCTGCAAACAACTTCAGATGACTCATGTTTGTTTACTAAACAGAAGATCCAAGTCTATTAATAAGACAAAAACAAACCTAATAAAAAAAAAAAAAAAAAAAAAATCAGCAAATGAATTACAGACACATTCAGTCTCACAGTGAAAAGTTAAGTTATTCTTCAACGAAGCCCACATGTAGGCATGAAGTCATCGTCAGGAGAGAGGCCACTCCATGACCATCTGCAGAGCTACACTTACAGCCGCGGAAGCGCTGCTGATGTCCATCCCCCACATCGAGCAGCTCATGTCCCAGGTTCTGTAACTGGTAACATCACCCTGGTTTCCAAAGCAAAAGCAATCACAACACCATTTGCACCGCGTGCCCCCTGAGCCCAGAGTCCCTGGGAATCAACAGGACTGCTAATCATTGACTTTGCTGGAGCTCCTGGCAACCGTAACTGCAGTCACTCAGCTGAAGAAAGATGTGACCTCTTACAGAGCCAAACAGGGGTAGGTTCAAGGAACAGTCTCAACCACAAGCATCGTGGCTGAAAAAATATATATATATATTATGCCACATGTAATGATACTGACAAAATAATTATATACTACCAATAATGAGCATTAGTTAAGTCTTCATACTGACATATTCACTTGCCATTTCCCACTTCACAGATTCAAAGCTTGTTATGACACTGACTTGCTCCTGTCTCAACACCTCGCCCATGATAACAGTTCCTGGGCAACTGCAGGAAGATAAACACTCTCAGCACTAGTTTGGAAGCAGATTAAGTCCTGCAAAAGCTCAGAACAAATGGGACAACAGAGTTAAGAATAAACTGTCCCTACACAAAATTCTTTCTTAAGGAATAATAGCACTAAAACCACTATAGATACGTAACATAATTTCATAGAATTTAATAAGATTTCATGTGTTACAACAGTAAGAATTGAGATATCAGCAGGATCTTCTATCTGTGCCCATCCTGCCTGAAATTATTATTGTACACCTTACTCCATGTGAACCTCACCCTCTACTACCAAACATCTGCACAGGTACCTCAGGGGGCCGGAAGTTTGTTTCTAAAGGGTTACCTGCTCTCATTTAAAGTGCTTTGCTGAGATAAAAAGGAATGAAATGAGCATTTTCATCGTATTACAGTGACAAACTTCTTAAGTACATGTAATTTCACATTCCTTCTTGCTAAAATGCCTGCCTGGAGATGTATCTATCTGTCTTCTAGCACTCAGCAAAATAGCTTATAAGGGAGATTTGCAAATGGATGCCAATTCTGCATACAGCATTATATAATTGAAACAGAGAGTTTATTATTGGTACCAGCCACTTCCTCCAACTCCAATTTGAATTTCAAAAGGCGGTTGGAGCCTCAGTCTAATTTTAACTATTAATATAGAATCTAGTAAGACAGATATACAATACATAATTTCCATGGAAAGTCACAGGTGAATAAAACAGTTATCACAGACATTATTCCAAGCAAATCAGAGACCCCCAACATGTTCACAGACCAACCTAGCCCACCCAGCCTTGAGACTGTCAGTCAAAAATCAGCACACAGGAGAGCATGCAGAAGCTGTTAGGATTGCTCCACTTTGCTATGCTTCCTAAATCAACTCTGAAATGGAAACAGTGATTGGCAGGGAATCAAGCTGAGCAACAAACAACCTAAAGGAAGATACTAATTAAATCTCTACCAGAGGTCATAAATAAGAAAGAATCAATGACCCAGATGACGAAGAACCTGATATTTAATGCACCAAAGCACCTTTAGAATTGTAAAAGTAAATGAAAGCTGTAAACAGGTGAGAATTTCTCCAGTACAGTTCTGCAGTATTGTGTGAGTCTCAAGATGCGAGCCAGCTTTCACCTCGGCACTCTGAAGCCATGACGTAACGTCACAGGCAGCCTTGTGAATTGTTCCAGACAGGTTTCTAGAGGTTATCAAACAAACAGCAAGACGCTTCCAGTAACAAAGCATTTCTTTCTTCTGCTTTCTTCTAGATTACATTAAACAAAGATGCTACGAAGGCACATGAATCAATATTCTCCTGGTACTGCCAGCACCAGTACTGAGTTTCCTTAGACCTAAGGAGTCCTGATACCAATGCTAACAGATGATCCTTAGAACCTGTCCCAATTACACAAAAATGCTCATTCATCCACTACTGTGTTCATTTTCTCCTATACACTGCACGCAATTCACTCTGAGAGCTCCTCTTTGGATAAAAGAATTCTAATAGAACAAGGTTGGTAGTGGAAAAAAAATGAAAATAATGAATGAAGTACACTCAAAAGACTGCAGTGCATCACTGAGAGGGGCAAGTATGTTGCCACACTACATAAAGATGCACAATTGTCCAACCAAATAGGACTGCAAGAAACTCGCAGGCCACGTATTTATTGCAGGGTGAGCCTTGAGCCGCGGGGGCACCCCTACGCAACTGACCTGCCCGGTACAGAACCGCCCCTTCCCTTAAAAAAAAGGACGCAGCTGGCAGCAAGGAGACGTGCTTCAGGGTGAGGAGTGCTTCGAGAGCCCAGGCTGCCAACAAGTTCGGAGGCCGCAGGGCAGAAGGCAGGACGGCGGGGAGGCACAAGGGCGGTCGCTCCCCTTCCATTCCTGCCTGCCCTGGCCGCAACGACACGACACACTGGGCAGAGCCCCGTACTCCCAGCGCCCTCTCACCGCGCAGCGGAGCCGCTGCGGCTGCCGCGGGGCTGCGGTACACCTGCCCCGGCAAGGCGGCCGCCGCTCAACGCCCCGCGGGAAGGCCGGGCTCACAGCCTAGCCCGGCCCGGGCCCCCCGCACCACCGCCCCTCGCACCCAGCCCAGCCCAGCCCAGC
>JACDJE010000050.1:1601699-1619404 GCA_016647715.1 Pavo muticus | reverse complement strand
ATCTATTGTACTTCACTTTTCATGTTTCCAAGCATCCTACAGTTGAATTATCTGCATTATATGTAAGTCTTTCCAAAAGTAATGCCTCCCATTTATTTCCACGGAGACTACAACAGATACAAACAGCACAATAAAACTATCTGATAGAGCAAATTTTCAGCTACAAACTCTATTTTTCAACGTAGTCACCGTAGTGTAAGCTGTGAATTTTTGCCAGCAATGAACAAGAGCCTGCATGCCATGCTTATAAAAATCTGCGCCAGCAGAGGTGACCCACTGTTTCACAGCTGCTCTGACAGCATAGTTGCTAGGGAAATGTTGCCCATGCAGTCCATTTTTCATTGGCCCAATGTGTTGATGAATATCAGTGGGTGCATTTTTTTTCTGCTTGGAGGAATTCATTCCATACCTTTGCTTCATACATGCTTCTCCATAAGGCACCATTTTGTTCGGCTGCCCCTTGGCTGCCATCTGTCACATGACAACAAAATATAGTGAAATACTGACAAGGAGATGCAGTCTCTACTGCCGTACCACCAACATCTGCCTCTGAAGTGGTAGGCTAACATAATAAAATAGGAGGCTTTGCTTTCAGAGTAGCCCTTGGGGTTCCTCTTTCCTTCTGGACATGTATGAACTCATATTTACCTTTCCTTTCAGGTCAATAAAACAAATGCAGTTTTTATTACTCATTCAGTAGAGGGCTCCCACTGATTAGAAGTTTCATGCAATGGGAGCCACTCAGTATTTGGCTCACTGAAATCTGTGTGCTCCTTGGTGACCTTTAATTTAATTAAGGTGATCCAAAATACCTCTAGAGACCTGTCTCTCCAGGCTAAGCATGGATAGTATCGTTCTCTAGGAATCCATTTAGGGAACTCTGTCCTCTTAAAAACTAAGCATTTGGGAAGTCTAGGCTCCCATCAAAGCACAAGACAAATAATAGGAAGGAAAAATGTTGCACGATCTGTGTTATTTCTCTGACAAATACACCGTCAGTTACTACTGAGGCACTTTGTGGTAATCCATTTAAGAGCAGCCTTTACTCTAATATGAAGGAGATATTACCAGCAAGCCTAAACCGAATCATGACTGTATGTTCTCCACAGAGGTGGGGGCAGTATCTATTTGTGTTTCCACTTAATGCAGATTTCAATATGCATGTACGCTGATTATTTATTTGCTACATCCGGGTACAACTGCCATTCATTTAAATGATTTTGAACAAACAAAGTAGTGGCATTTAAGTAAGGCAATGTTTTTCAGCTTTTGTTTTAGAATTGTTTGTGCCACCTGAAAGCACTTTAGTTCCCAATCTCAACTCTTCTTGCTGTTATTCACTATTCTTCTTGTTACTGCGTCACACTTCATAAGCTGAGTGAAGTTGCTGTGGTTTTTGCTGACTTGTTTCATAGAACTGCCCTGATCTCCTGCTAAACTTAGCTTCTACTCGTTACTTTACAACTCTCTGGGTTTTGTAAAAATACCTCACTGACAATGGGTTTCTAGAAAAAAACATGCTTGGCAATATTTGTAGAAACAAATAGGAACTTCTCTATATCCACCCTAAAATCCCCAGTCCGTTAGCAGTTAGTCTTAATCTTCTGGCCAAATTCAATTTATTTATTTATCACCCCTCACCCTGCCTCAAATTGAATCTCTTGAAATAAGGAGAATGCCTGTTTTCTTTTGGGGGTACATTGCTCAGAAGATTGACAGTGGAGGTTGCTTGGGTACCCTTTCATGAAAGTTTTATGTCTTTTGGGGGGTTTGATGCTCTTCCTTAGACTGACTGAGGCCGGGCTATATGAGCAGTACTGGCTGCTCTCTGTGTGTGAAAAAAGCAAATGGGAAGTTACTGTCAAGACTTCTCAATTGGCCTGAAATACTTATATCAACCTATCACATATCAGGAATCTTATGTTGATAATCCTGAATTGCAAGTTGTCCCTTACAGTGCTTAGATATTTATCCTTGGCTTTCTTTGCCCCATGAACATCTCAGTATTTATGGTTCTTGTTAGAACCAATAGTCCTAATTAGACCTTTAGCCAGTGATATTATGCCCTTCAACTTTATGCTGATATGAATGCACAGTGACCGTTTCAGAAAAATCAATCACAATTTCATTAATTGCATTAAAAGCAGCAGTTTATGCTCAAAGGGAAACTAAGCTCTGAGTATCGGGCCATTTGTTGACTCAATTAGATATTGGAATCCATGATAGTCAAAATTACTAGACCTGATACACTCCAATATTATCCTTCATTATGAGTGCTTTATTTTCATGGTAATACGCAAGAACAATGCATCCTTTAAGTACTGACAAATGTAATGCAGAAAGATCTGTGTTTTAAGAAATACCTTTTCAATGTCTGTGTTTTTAATTTATTTGTGTTTTCAAGAAAAAGAGAAGTTGCCATTTTGCCTGTGGTTGTTTTAGATTTCTGTGAGCTTCTCTCATGAGACGCCTCCTGCAGAGATCAAAGAACAAAATCACTTCTATGCCATTTGTGGATAATTGCAATATATCAGTTTGTGTTTGTTATGCTATTTGAATGACTGATCAAAATCAGTTACGTGTTAAGTGTAAATTTCTTTGAAAATAGATTAGTATCAGAAGACAGAAGATAGGCTCTTCAGGGTATCTATCCAGTCTGTTTCTTGATGTTTAATGGCTCAAGTTCTCATAACCAAAGGCTTTAATATTTTGTGTTGTAGCATAATCAGCACTTCTGAGCTGCAGCTCCTGAACTGTCAGAAATTCCATGCATTGAGAAGAAACCTACAGATGGCATTTCATAAACCCCATGTTTCATTGCCCTATAGATAGATACTATTAGATAATATTCTTTCTCTGTTAACTACATTTATTAATCATAAGCACTAATACCTTTTTTACCTTGCTGATAAACTCTGTAATATTGTTATTTTTGTAAGTCTATGTTCATCTCTGAGTTAGCATTTGAAGTTAGGTGCCAAGAATGCAAATGGTGCCCACATCATCTTCCTATAATGTGCATATACAGGTATTAGGACTATGTCATAGTGAACAGTAAGGATGCATTTCAAATGGCTAGAAATCAGATTTTCTTTTTGTTGAAGGGAGAGTAGTAACTGGCAATTATGTTTAACGTAAGTCTGAGCTGAAAGGAGGTGAAAGAAATTGCTTTTAAAATAATAATGCCAGGTAGATGGAGATTACTTATGGGTGGTGTAACCAGCTGTGCAGGAGAAATGTTAAAAGATGGTTATGGAAGCGTTTGGTATGTAGAAAAGTCAGTCTAAAAGGAAGTTAGATTAAAAAAACTCGTGTTTTATTATGATGTTGCCTTAAGACTATTATCCTTTTTTGCTGTAAAGTTACTCTTCCTTTTCTCATATAACTCCATTAAGGTTACGTTATTTATTTATTTATTGAAAGGAAAGCAATGAGCTGCTTTTAGTTATGTAATAAGCAATGAGCTAAACCATCCTATTAGAAGAAAATCAGAAGTGGTCTTTGGAACAGGGAAGGTACTGAAGAGAAAAGAACCCCTATCATTTGGTACATCTTGTTCCTTTGGGCATTTCAAGTTCTGTCAACTTCCTCGAGGCCTTGTTGAGGGGACAACCATATAGACATTTTGATTTTGTATCAGCAGTTCTGGTGATTCCTTGGCAAGGATTCGTCTTTCCAAATGAAACAGTTTGTCTGAGACTTCCTTAGCGCTCAGGAAAGAAGTCTGTGCGTACCAGCAGTTATTTGGGCTTGCAGAATTCCAAGGTCGATTTGCCCAATTTTACATTTGAGAATTAAGTACTTTATTACAAGTGTTGCTGTGTTTTATTCCAGAAAATACTTACTTGCAAGGAAAATTTCATGCAAACATACAGAGAGAAGCCTTGTTCTTTTGTGAATTGTTTTACACTGTTTGTCAGTAGATAATGCTATGGAAGGAGTAAAATTGCCTTTGTCTTAACAAGTAATGAGACCAGTAGCTAATAATAGCCTTGTTAATAGCTATTTGTCTATTAGTCAAAATGGATAAAGACTGATTATAGAATGGGATTTGGACCTTTCATGTGATCATGAAAGGCTATTCGTGGTGGAACTTGAGCTTCCACTACAGTTTTCTTGGTGCTACCCCTCTGCTGCAATATGCTGACCCCAAGAGCCTGTGTTGGCTTCTCTAGATCCCTCCTTGGATTGTGCCATGGCTGTGGAGGAAGGCTGCATTAATCCAGCTCTTACCTAGCCAAAGTGGTGGTGGGAGGAGGAAAAGTCCCACACTGGGGCTTAAAGCTGTCCTTGGAAGGCGCAGAAAGGGCTCACAAACTCCATGCTGTGCAGCTGTTGGATGTCCTCTGAAATATAAGCCTGTTGCCCTTGCCTATGAATGTTAAATCATTAACAAAGGATTGTTTTTCATGCTCCTGTTGTTTTAGAGCAGTGAGATACAGGAGGCTGGGTTCTCTTCTTGACAGTAATGTCTATGTTAGGTATTAGATGCAGATGTGATTTCAATTAACTTTTCACTGGTGAGGGAATAAAAAAGAAATGGAGAAGTAAAAATTTGAGCATTTGCATGGAGAAAGGCTTCATGCGTTTCAGACTGGCCAAGATTTTCTGGCTATTGTGTGAGTTAGCGACCAAGAAATAAGGCATTAGAAAGATGGGCTCTTTATCTCTTGTCTAAAGGGAGACCTCTTAATCTTACTTTTCTGCCTAGTTCTGTAAAGATCAGGAAGGGCTTGGGTGATTGCAGAATACATGTGTGTTTCAGTCAGTTTCCTATCTCTTCTTGAAGAATTAAACAACCAAAACCAGAAGTTCCACGATAATGGATATACAAGTTAAGAAAAGATGTCAAATTGAATAATCCTGATGAGCAAGGCTACACAATAAGTTTAAAAAACTGGTCTTGCTACTGCAGGAAACGTGTTACAGAACTACATGCTGCATTAGTGGATGGGTGGACAGGCCACCTCAAAAAATTGCCCAAGAGTAATCATAAATGCTTCCCCAAATTAGTAGATTTTGGGAACTAAGTAGCAAAGCTGAAAAGTTCAAAAGGTCATCCTTTGGTCATTGTTGGCATTGCTGTGAAGTTCAGCAAGTGCAGCCTTAGCAGTCAGAAAGCAGGGGATTCCACCCCTGATGCTGGGATACTTCTCTTGGCTTGAATCTGAACTCAGACTGCCTGCAGGCCACTTGCCTTTGCTTCCTCATCTATATTTTATTGTATCTTGAAGTCTGATACAGCATACCGGTGTGCATTATGTACTACATAGAAGTTAATGCTGGCTGGGGCCTTATACAGAAAGGGAGATAGTACTTTCTGAAAATCCTCCTCGTATAGCCTTAATCCAAAGCAGTTCATTCCTTTTCCTGTGAGCCAGAAAGCTCATTTTTTTTTGTGAGCTGATTTGGTTATCCTTGGCTGTATTAATTTAATGATCTGATCGTTTGAACCTATCGATTTAATTGTAACTGTTCACTCAATTTTATTCATTGCATTATTACATCTTTAATTAGTTTAGTAAAACTGTACAGTGAAGCATCTTAGCACTACTATGTTTCTTTTTCTTGTTCAGCTTTGAAATGAAATCCATATATAGACAGAAGAGATTTATTCCACTACACTGCAACAAGAGTCATGAGCTCAAGGTTACCAGAACTGATGCATGAGAAATTCTTTTGCATCTTGGTTTTGTTTCCTCAAGAGTGCCTTACAGTATCAGACGGTATCCTGACTCTCTTTCCCCTTTGTAAGCAGTAGAAAGTTTGGTTTTTTTTGTGCTAATTGAAAATTATTTGAGTCGGTGTGGTGCCACATTCATCAATAGAGAGGGGTTTTCATCCTGTGTGAGGAAAATCACAATTTGCTTCTAAGTCCAGATAGTGAGAACTTCTGTTCTAGCATTTGCAAGTCTAAATATAGGAGATAATTCATTATATTTTTAAAATGTATCCTCTCAGGCTGTGTTGGCCAACACACATTAAAATATGAAGGCAGCCACTGATGGAATTGAACAGGCAAGCTGCTGCCACTGAACGTGAGAAGCTGGGGATTTGTCCCCAGCAAGTACTGTGCAGTAGCCCCACACACACAGCTTGACGTGAAGGCAGGAAGTGGGGCTGTTGGTACCTACATCTTTACCATATTTCAGCAAATTTCCAGGTTCTTAACCTATCTAGTGGCAGCTGGCCCTGCAGTTGGCCTACAGAGCCATACAGATAATGGAAGCTTTAATCTTGTGATTTTTTTACTGGCAGTGATCTAGATACAGGAAATATAAGTACATGCCTTGTAGTGATCATCATAGGGAGTGGTGACTTTTAAGGACCTGAGAGATGGTCTTTCTCCTCTCTCAGGTGGTTCTGTAGTCAGGCAGTGATGTGTTTGGGTGGGGGAAAAAGGAATGATGTCACTGATGGAGGGCTTCCAATTCTAGGGCCAGAAATGGCACTGCTGAAAACAGTAGCAAGCTAACGTTGTATTGCAAAGCTGTGTTTCCCAGATGATTACACAAAATCCATGCATATATCTCCACTTTAATTTTGAAATGGAAAGAGGAAAGCTCTCTCTTAGAAACTCTTATCTGGGATAGCCAAAAATTTGTTGAACTGGGTGTCTTCGGCATGCTGGAGTGAGAAGAGAAACAGTTGTGGGAAAACCATCTGCCTGTTGAATCAAGTACTGCAGTTAATAATTACGTATGCTTATCAGGTTTGTTTTTTTAAATGGATGAGAGAATGTAACTGAATTGATATAATGTGGCAAGAGGCGTGGTTTTGCAGGGACATGTTCTGTTATAACTGGTCTTTTTTATAATAGCAATTTTCTTCAATGTGAAATTTAGAGGGATGTGAGGGTTCTTGTATGTATTAAGAGGCCTATTTTATATGTATATTGCAAAGGTGTTTGATAGCTAGTTTGTACAGAAAACTTCTGAGCTTTCAAAAGAAGGCCAAGTAGGTGGTAACAGAGCAGTGGGAGAAGATCAAGTAGCTGAAGCAAATCTACCGCACAGATCTTCAAAGTGTAACAGTGCAGAGTAATTGTGTTCCACTGAGTTTCTCAGCTGGTCAGTTGCTCTGACCAACCATGGCAGTGAGACGAGGGACCTGTGGAGAAGTGGCAGTTGCACTGTGATAATACTAATTCAATTTGATTTGATTCTCCTTTTACTGTGTGCAGGTTTTGATTTGGCCCTGTGTTGAGGGAAGGGAGGTCACTGTTGCATGGACTCAAATGCAAAGGGTTTTCAGGATTCGGGAGGGCTATAGCAATTGCTACTGGTCTTCCTGTGCCCTTTTCTGCAAGCTCTGTGTTACAGTAATTCTGTTGACATAGATGAAAGTAGTAGAGCAGCCGTGGGTTTAATTAGTAATCCACAAGTGCAAGCTGGAAAGAGAAGTTTGGATGAAACAACTGGACTTAATGTTGGCAAATCCTGTTATGTCTCCTACCTCTCTTAAATGTATTTTACTTGGAAAAATACAGTAACTAGTGGAATGATTGAATTAAGGTGCACCTTAAATTAGTGTTTGTACTTGATTGATTTGAAGCCTGACTAAATCATAGAATTACCAAGGTTGGGAACGACCTCCAAGATCATCTAGTCCAACTGTCCACCTACCCCCAATATTTCTCCCCTAAACCACATCTCTCAGTACAACATCTGAATGTTTCCTAAACACCTCCAGGCACAGTGACTCAACCTCCTTCCTGGGCAGCCCATTCCAGCGCCTGGCCAGTCTTCCCTTTTCAAATCTTCCCCTTGAAAGGGGAATCTGCTTTCATCTTAGGCACTTAATATGCCTCAGTTACATGGCAGACTCTAAGCTCTCTGAATAAACCACGGCGGAAAGTAAAATATAATTTGTCTGTTATGAGAAGTCCATCAAAAGCACAAATAACTAGTAGCAATTTAGACATAATGCTCCAAAGACAAAGAGTTAAGGCTCAGAAAAAGAATCTCCCTTTATTGTAATGCATGATGTAAAGGTCACTGTGTACTTAAGGTTTTTGTAGTCTTGGTTCTTGTAATACTTAGTGAAGATCTTGTGATGCATTCAGGCTTCCCAGCAGAAATGAACTAGAACCAGAGGAGTGTGGTCTTCGTGCATTACTGCAACAAACCCGCTTTGCAAACTGAGATTCAGCTGGCAGAGTAATAAGATAACCAGGAGATTCCTACCAACTTGGGAGCTATTGGAAGTATGAGAAAAAGCACAAGCAGCATGGGAGTTTTGAGGAAGTATTTAAAAGTTACTTCTGGAATGTAGTAAGTGGCACCCCAGGGAAACTGGTCAATCAGTGGCTTGCTGTTGGTATATCTGGAGGACTGCTTGAGAGCGTGAAAATTCTATTGTAATGATTTTATACCTTCAAATGTGGCTTTTGAATTGGAGGTGCAAACATATACTTTGTGTTTGAGGTTGAATGTTTTTTCTTTTTCTCCTGTGTATAATTTATTTAATGTAAAATATTCTTCCAAGAGTGGTTCGCTTACTTCCTTGTAGAGTCTTGCATGACTCAGAGCAGTATGTGAAGAACATGCCTGTGTTTGCAGGGAGTAGAAGTCCCTACCTAGGTATGCTCTGAAAGGTCACATTCAATTTAATAAACTTATCTTTCAGGGAAAACTAGTGAGGAGGAAAAAAAAAAAAAAAGTTTGTATTTCAAAATAATAATTCTGAAGCATATTGTGTAAGTGTGAAGTGCTAAAAGCTCGTATTACTGAAATCATGCTGGTGTAAATTTGCAGTACGTGTTAAAGTCAGCAGCATTACTTGTAGTTCTGTAATGTAATCTGTAAAGAAAGGATTGTTGCTGGGGAACGCAATTCAAATTTGGTCTTAAGTACATATCTAAAAGCTGAATCCTGACAGCATTTTGAAAATAAGACTCCTAATCAGTGCTGTTGCTTAAAAATCAGTGTTGCGTGACGTGGTCACGCGTGATAAATACAGCATTGTAAAAACAAAGCTATTTAAATTGCAGACATGCATTCAGCTGGGTAGTGTACAGCCGTAGTATAATATATTGTTGTGTAATACAGCACCAGTAAGAACGAAAGAAATGGCGTGTTTAATGATATCATGAAAGTATTGATGAACTTGGGAGTTTTGGAAAACACTGGTCATTCACTAGGGAACCATGGCAGGGACTGCAGCTCATAGTGCTGTATTCTTAAGGTGCCACCTGCTTTTTATCGTCCCTGCTCTTTGCATAAACCCTCTGTCACAGTATCTTTGAATTGTCAGAAGACCAGAAAAAAACTCTGGAGCTTTTTTATATTCATTCTCTCAGAGCTGGTGAGTGAAGTGAGAGATGTCACAGAATCACAGAGTCACTGAGGTTGGAAAAGACCTATAAGATCATCCAGTCCAACCATCCACCTATCATCAATAGTACATGCTAAACCATATCCCTCAACACAACATCCAAACGTTCCTTGAACACCTCCAGGGTCGGTGACTCCACCACCTCCCTGGGCAGCCCATTCCAGTGCCTGACCACTCTTTCAGAGAAGTAGTATTTCCTAATATCCAGCCTGAATCTTCCCTGGCACAGCTTGAAACCATTCCCTCTAGTCCTATCACCAGTTACACGAGAGAAGAGGCCGACCCCCAGCTCACTACAACCTCCCTTTAGGTAGTTATAGAGAGCAATAAGGTCTCCCCTGAGCCTCCTCTTCTCCAGACTGAACAATCCCAGCTCCCTCAGCCGCTCCTCATAAGGCCTGTGCTCCAGACCCCTCACCAGCTTTGTTGCCCTTCTTTGAACACGTTCCAGGGCCTCAATGTCTGTCTTGCAGTGAGGGGCCCAGAACTGGACACACAAACCCTATGCTGTGGCTGTGTAAATGGGAAGTAACGGCTGATGAAGGAACGCAGATGCGAAGGAATTATACACCATTAAGATGGGGCTTTTGTGACTTAAACCATTGGAAATCTTGTGAGTGCCTGGGTGTGTTCATGCAAATGGCTGCTTTTGAGTGAGTATCATAAAAACTGGCATAAACTGGAACGATACAGGGAAACTTGACTTAGATTGCAGCTACCCCATTCGTGCACATAAGCACTTTGTGCAACCTAGAAGTAGGACAGAAGTGGTATGTTTTTCTCTTTTCTCCTTTTTTTTTTTTTTTCACCGGGCTGTACAGACATATTGGAACGTGGTTTTTTTTTTACTTTTTTTTCTCAAAATAGGCATATATTCTTTCCCACTCCTTCCCCAACACCCAGTCATCAGGACATCCCTATCTCAGGTAGGAGACCTAGCTCAGGTGCCTGCTCTAAAGGAATTGAACAGGTGACTTGAATTTCACTGAAAGATAGATGGAACCACCATACTTCGTGTAGTTCTATGTGGGCTAGTCTATAGAGCTTTCCTTATCCCTTTTAGTAGAAGTAGGTTTTTGTTTTGTGTTTTTTTCCCCCTCTCCTACAGGATGAAAAACAAAAAAGTCACTGAACAGTTGAAGTCCTGTCATTCAGATCAGCAAAGAAGCTTGGATATTGGACGTTTGCATCCATACTCAACTACATGGAATGGGCTGGTCCTGAGGACCACATGAAACATTTTCTGATTGAAATTATTTTAAATGTGAGAAAACTTTGTGCTTAGCGTATGATTCACAAACTTGAAAATACTTGAAATTCACTGTTTGACCTGCCAAAAATAAACCTACCGTGTCTCCTCTACATCTCCTGGAGAAGTAGGACAGCTGACCAAGGGCAGTAACTAAGGAAAGGAACTTGATGTTCTTGTTCCCCCTTAAACTGAGAACTGAATACAATGTTCATGCAACAGTCCACTCGATTAGTCATGAAATGAATTGGTGACTCTGGTGGGAATGGAGCCCAGGAATTGTCACCCCTTTGCTCCAACTGCAGGATGGAACTGTTTTAAATAAATAAATAATCCCATCTGGGGAGACTGAAGATGTATAAAATGCTATTCAGTACCATGACAGATTATCTCAATGGTTGGTTTGAATGCACCCCCACCCAGATTTGCAATAAAGAAAAAGTTTACTACAGTGAATTTGGAAGTCAGGCAAACTGTGAGAGTCAAACCGATGTTTCTGTTACAAAATCTTCCTTTCATACATTCCTGCAAATGTGAGTATGAATTATGAACTCCGTGACTGGCAACTTCTCTTCCTGCAGAGAGGATGCAGATCCCTGGGAGAATGTATTCTCCCCTGCTCTGTGTGTGTGTGGCTACCATTAATGTTTATGGAGTCACTGAAAAGGCAAATATGTACTTGTTTGTACAAATGGCTGCAAAATAGATGTTGCAATAGCAAGCCGGAAAAAAAAAATACACTGTATGGCACAGTACTACAGGTTGAAAAAGAGAACCTACTAGCTGGTAGAAGCGGCCCATTGTGAAACAGTCATTAAATATAATATGTTTTAGATTGGACTGTTGAGAAAGATCAGGTTTTCTTAAATGTGAAATTACTTTCCATTTAGAGTACTTCTCACTGTGAGGCTTTTAAAGGACTCTGCACATACAAACTGCATCAGTGTTTAGTGATAGCGAAGGGCTGAGTTAGTGCAATTGAAAGGTCCTTATTTGGCTGAAATGCAGCAAAGGATAGTGTTCAAATTCCTGGCCTGTAGCAAAATCCTTCTGCTTACATGGCTGCTCTGTGGCTTTGACAATGAAGTAGGAACAAACACAGGATCAGTTACCATGACTTGGCTGGAGGGCAGAGCTTTTCAAATGTACGTGTTCAGTCTTTTCTGACTGTCTGCCACGCCGTGCAGCAGCATCTGCTTTACTGGTTTTGTTACTGTCTGGATGGGTCAAGTGAGAAGCAGCAAGAATACAACTTTTCCAGAGTCCAAATGAAGTGAACTGCAGGACAACTTCTAGTAATTTGCTATTTCCTTCGGCAGGCATACCCACCCCATAGCTTCAATCAATCCTAACAAAGGAAGGAGATATTCTTAGAGTTAAGTGTTAGGTTTTGTAATAGTGGGATGTTGGGAAATGTGTTCACTGTGAAGCATCTATACAACACAGGTGCCATTCCTGACCTGTTACGTGAGAAAGTGTGAGATCAGTCAGTACATATTTATGGTGGTTATACCAGTAATGAGATCTGGGGGTTTTCTGGTTTTGGTTTTTATTTTGCACTTGCCTATCTCTTTGGGTTGCTATGAAGGCAGAAGGACAACTGCTTTAGCAATGTCTTGGTATCCATGAAAGGCAGCTTGTGAGACTGGACATCCTGCTCATTGCAGATGTTTCAACACGAAGCAACTTTTAATGACTTGGACAATGGACACAATCATTTCTGCCTTCCTGTCTGCCCTAATAGAAGCAGGGATTCCTTGGGGAGGATTATATCTCTTTTGTAGTTAAACTTGTAGTACTTCTCTCTTTTAGATGTGTGCCGAGTTCAGAGATTTATCTTGATGTAGCTACCATTAAATTCTGAATAGATAATGAATGTTTTTCCTTGAGAAGCTTGCATCTTTACAGAATTGCACTGTAACAGAGATGCCAGTTGCACTTACTTTGTTTCAGATGTTTAAATTTTTTAGAAAAAGAGCCCACTCAGAAAAGCAGGTGACAGAACTTAGCCTTTTCCAGTCAGTGTCCGGTGGATATAATGACAAGGGCCTTGCTTAGAAATGGAGAAGAAAATATTTTTCCCTTAGGATGAGTTATACTCGCATCTCCAATGGTCATGGCCAAAAATTCTTTGCCCATCTGTGTTTTAGAGCTCTCTCCAAGATACCTAGAGGTGGTAGTAAGATGTTGTGAATAAGTAGATTCCTTTTGAGTTTCTTCTACTTACTCGGTAGAAATGCCAAGACAAGTTAAAATTACCAACACTGATACAGCCTGCCTGGGACTAAAATAACCGTATTTACACAACCAGGAAAATGTGGAAGGTTGGGAAAGCCCATGGAGGCCCTCGTATATTGTAAAGAAAATGCCTGCTAGGGAAAAAAAAGGCATGAAAAGGCACAATTGGAAGAGAAGACTGGGGAAGTAGGTATGAGTCTTATCAAGATGCAACAAGTATTGAATAATTGAATTAAGCAAACATAAGCATGAATTAAAATAAATATAGGCTGTGTGTGCTCTGCTGAATTAAATCAGGTAAAAATCTGAGACTAATAGTGCTTTGCCTTCTTTATGGCATGTTAAAAGGCACATCAATTCAAATAGTGTTGACTGTAGCAAAGTTTGAGATCGTTAGTAGGTACACAGCAAATTAATCTACAATGTCAGCTGTCCTGCAGTTGTGGTTTAACCCCAGTAGGCAGCAAAGTACCATACAGCTGCTTACTCACTTCTCTCCGGAGGATGGGGGGAAGAGAACCAGAAGGGCACAAGTTAGAAAATGTGTGAGCTGAGGTGAAGACAGTTCATTAAGGAAGAAGCAACAGACAGCAACAATGCAAAGGAAGAACAACAATAAAAAATCCAAACAAACAGAAACCCCAAACCAGAACCATCCATAATAAAAACAAGCGATACAAAATGCAGTCACTCACCGCCAGCCAACTCCTCTCAGTTTCGCTGCTGAGAAGGGTGCTGTGTGGTATGAGATATTCCCTTGGTCATTTGGGCTCAGCTGTCCTGGCTGTGCCACCTCCCGATTCCTTGCACACCCCCAAGCCTCCTTGCTGGCAGGGCAGAGTGAGAAGCAAAGTCCTTGACTCTGTGTTAGCACTCCTCCTCAACAGCTAAAACATCGGTGTGTTATGCGCACATTGTCATTGCAAATTCAAAGACATAGCACCATATGAACTACTATGAAGAAAATTAACTCAGTCCCAACCAAACCAGCGTACCTGCAAAGAGCTTTATAATTCAGCAACCTCTTCTTGCACAGACGCTCAAGTCCATTACTCCTGGAAGGTTATCATACTGTGCTATCAACCGTGAAAGCAGGAAAAAAAGGTTTCCGTAAGCTGAAGGAAATTTCAGTAAACCACTGAAATCTTGGGCTGTCACTGCAAGAGAATGACAATCAAATGACTTGAAACACAAAAATCTAAACACTTAGCAAACAATCACAGATTTGAGGGTTTTGTTATTATTGTTTCCGAAGAGAAGCAGAGCTATTCAATTTCTTACTCTAAAATGCAATTAATTTTTTTTGTGCTAACTACGCACCTTCTCTTGGCTATTGGGGAAAGAGGCTGACTATTACAGTGTTGTGTATAGAATCTGTTCAGTTATCTTTTTTAATTCTTGTGATCCCACAGGCTGATGTGTAACTGATACAGAAAAGGAGTTCCTTTCACTTTCAGAGGGAATAATAATCCCTACACGCACTCACATAGATATGTACGTATGTTTTAAGAGGTAGCTTTTACCTTAGCTAAGTACAAATGCACAGGCCATTACAGATTTGTGCTGTAAGGGGGGCAGGAGAATCTCTCCTACTCCCAGCAAGCACCCTTTCTTTCCCCTGCTGGAGTTAAAAGGTTCTTGAAAAAACTGTAGGGGTGTCTTCAGAGAAGGTTATTTCCCCTGACTGGGCTACGTACACCTTGAATCTTTTTTCTGTTTTCCCCCTCATCAGGCAACATCCGTAATTACCCCCTCATGCTTCTTAACCCATTTTAAGCACTTAACATTGTTCTAACTTTTACATGGGGAAGTCTTAGCTTAGCTATAGCAGATGGATGGCTAGAAAAAGATAGGAGAAATGTTGACAAGGGGACAATGGACAAGGTTGACAAGGACAAGGGGAAATGGTTTTAAGCTGAAGGAGGGAAGATTTAGGTTGGATGTCAGGGGGAAGTTCTTTACTATGAGAGTGGTGAGGTGCTGGAACAGGCTGCCCAGAGAGGTTGTGGATGCCCCGTCCCTGGAGGTGTTCAAGGCCAGGTTGGATGGGGCCCTGGGCAGCCTGGTCTAGTATTAAATGGGGAGGTTGGTGGCCCTGCCTGCAGCAGGGGGGTTGGAGACTCGTGATCCTTGAGGTCCCTTCCAACCCAGGCCATTCTGTGATTCTGTGAATCTTAAAGGCACTCCATGTGTTCTGAGCATAGGCAATGATCCAGTAAAAGTCTCAAGGTTCTGGTCTTGCAGATCACTTGCTTAGGGAGCAGCTTTGTTCATCCTGTGGTATATGCTCAGCAAACATCAGGGATTTTTCCCGTGCAGGCATTTCCTACAGCTGTAGTTCTGGAGCTGTCTTTCAGAATATGCAGCAGGGAGGGATGGAGCTAAGTGCCAAGCTCTGAATGGCACTGTGCAGGCCTAGAAAGGTGAGCGTTTCTCATTGCAGTGTAGTTCACAGTGGCTTGTTCAACCTATTCTCTCCTGGTAGCAAAACCCTCTTGGTACAAGCTTCATTCCACATTCACTCTAACAACAGAAATAAGCACAGTGATATCTCATGATAGGTTAGCTTAAAATCACGCAGTGCTTTGCAAAGGTAATATAGCTGTTAGAGATGTGCATAGAATTGCATCTGTTGCCAAGGAGCTGATCTTTGAATACTGACTACTGCTTGAGTTGGATATTTACTTGGTGTTTTTGGAATGAGAGGCCTTTCTTTTGTGGGTGCTGTAAATCCAGTGGTGCCTTATGCAGTAATGTGTAACAAGTTGTCCCCTACACCATGATGATGGAGTATCGTGGCAGCTTGTAATATTCTTAATATGCAAAATCCTGGCAAATGGATTAGCCTTTTGGTGCCGCCTGCTGCATCTAAACAACGTACACCCAACCACAGAATGTCAGCGCTCACCGAGTGGTGAACGGCAGAACTTGAAATGAACACTCATTTTTACGGGGCTTCCGAATTCAACATAGGTACCTTTTTTGTAAGGAGGGAGGGAAGGAAAGAAAGGCTAAGCATGAACAATGTCATCTGACCCAAATTAAAGAAGAAAAAAAGTTTCTAAGGCCTGACTTAAATGAGGCACAGCAAGGTGCGACAGTTCTGATGCTACAGCTCTCCATCTTGCAGAGTTGCTACTGAAGCTGCAGTTCTGCTGCTGGGTCTGATGGGCCCACTGTTCACTAGAAGCTAGAGGAGTCCCAGTTGAGGTCAGGACCTCACTGTGCAAACTGCGCAAGCCTGCTCCCAGGTGCTGGGAGTATAACTGACTGGGATTTGGGTGCTTATGTAAATAGCAGGCTTCACGGCTAGGATCCCAAAGCGTGTTTCCAACACAAAGAAATTGAGCCTATTTCCCCAGTGGGATGTGGAAGCACTTCCTCTCTACTCCCCGTAGGTCCCCCTTGTGAACTCGTTACTGACATATATGACTGTGGTCAATACAGGTGTTTAACTTTTTGAAGAGCCTATGTAAGTCACTAAGTGCGTATTGATTTGAAGCAAATGTAGATCAGAATTAATTTTGGCTCGCTAACATAGTCAAATAAGGAACATTTCTATTGATCTTTGTCCCAGAAGCCAATTATCAGGATTAAGTGTTTTTATTACGTGAAATACGGCGAATGGTATTTAATCATTCTGCATTGATCAGTGTGAAATCGCATACTTAGGACAGGGACTGTAAGTACGAGCTGTTAACGAGTGATTTATTTATGAAAGGTGTTTCGCGTTTTATCCGCGCGCCGCTTTTCCCTCCTCCGAGGCGCGCCGGAACCACCCCGGGCCCGGAGGCTGCCGGCGCGTGTGGAGCAACAGGGCTCCCTTCCAGCTCCATCCAGACGCGCGTTCCCTCCCCCGCCTGCCTCCCCAGTCACCGTAAACCCTGTGTTTGCTGCTCCTCAGTGCTAAGCGGTTTTGCCGTATTGTGCTTTCTCTATTAAATAAACACACTGCAGCACTCCCTCGGGCAAGCGACTAATCCGGGGCGTTTAGCGGCGTCCGAACGAGGCGCTGGCAGTAGAAGCGCGCTGCCTTTGCCCGGCAGCGCAGGTGGCGGCGGAGTGCGTTTGCGCGGAGCAGCCCCGCTCAGCCCCGGCGCTCGGCCCGCTCATTGCCCGCCGTCCCGGCCGCCACGCCGCTCCCTCCCGGGCATGTCCGGTCGCAGCAGCCTGGCGCTGCCGAGGCGGCGACCTCCGGGAGTCGCCGTGCCTCGCGTTACCCGAACGTTGATGTTCTCTGTATGTATCGCCCCGGCCCCGCAGCAACTTGATAGCGTTGGTAACATCCTGCTCGCGGCTCCCTCTTCTTGGCAGCGGTTTTAATTACGGTTCGGGCTCCTGAATGAATTTGTTTTCTCTGGATCCTTGGCGTATTGAGACGCTCGTCACGTTTGGGTGCCTGCAATCACTGATGCGTTTGTTCTAGGGGATGAATTAGTCTTCTGAGTCCGAGCACGTCCAATTTATGAATTAGATTTCATTGAAAGCTAGAACAAACCAAACCGAGCAGCGGTTTTGCCGCACCACTTTTCTCCCCACCTCTTTGCTCCCGGCGCCGGGAGGGGAGGGGGCGAAATCTCCCCTTCCCAGCCCGGCCCGCACCCCGCGCCCTTACCTGTCGGCATCCCCTCGCCCCCCGCTTTCCTCCGTGCGCCTGGAGCCCCGGGCCCCTCTCAGCCCAGCAGCCGTACGCGCACGATATGTAACATCATTCCCAGCGTATCCCTCTGTGCCTTGCAGCGGCCGGTCCCCCCGCTTCGCAGCGCCCTCCCGCTCGGTGGCGGAGCTGCCAACTCCCCCTCCGTGCCGCCCGGGCGCCCACCGCCCGCACCCCGCCGCGCCGTGCCCCGGCGGCACCGAGCGCCGAGGCTCCGCAGTCACG